>JAZGTJ010007441.1:0-22686 GCA_036877575.1 Botia almorhae
TTACTACAGTTCACACTGTAGGTTACAGGCAGCAGTGACACTGCAAATCATGTGGCTGATTGGATAGAGGGGTGCTATCTCTCTTAATGCCTGTTGGACAATAAAATGAGTGACAAGAGATCCAAACTGTATCTAGGCAACAGTCATGCATCAGTCACAGTTTCTGTTTTCAGAGAATCAGTCACATACATTGTGGGTCATCTGAAACGTTTCCTCTTGCTCTCTTTGGTTGCTGTGCTTCAGGTGATGGTGGCATGAGGACAATAGAGGATAGGAGATGTCAGGATACTCCTCCCTCTGCAGGAAGGTCCTCTTCTCGTGTCTGATGAAAACAACCAGGAAGAGAGATGTTCAGGAAGGTTCAGGTCTATGGCTGAGCACTTCCAACTCACTTTCTACTAGTGAGTGAAATATGGTCATACACTGCTAAAGAAATATTTCCAGTTGCAAAATATCTCGACATATACAAAAACACAGCAATATATACATGTATTGGAAGCAAAAGTCAGAGAATCTATGTAGGTTTATATATGTTTTTTATTACGCCAATTGAAAAGTTTATCTTGTCCACATCTAACAGCATTTTAATTCTACAAGGAGGGAATCAGACTGTATAGACAGACATGAATCAGCCCAGATTTTAAGACGGGTTAAAAGAAACCTGAACATTGTTACACAGGTGAGCAGATATCTATCTGCTAACAGATGAGCACACATTAAACCAGAGCTGTGTCATCTGCAGATACAGAACACAGCAGTGACTGCGCAGATCTCATGTCATTTTACATGGTAAAGAGATTAGGATTATTGCTCTGTCACAGGCTCAACTCCAGTTTCTATCAGGTGAGTCACATACTGGTGCACATCTCAAACTGTCACATCACATGGTCAATCATGCCATGTAAAGAGAGCCCTCTTCAACATCTCCACTGGTTCTCCTAGACAGCTACACAACTGAGAACAAATAAAGATGTTCCTCCATCATTTACTCTCCCTCACGTCAATCCAAACCTGAATGACTCTTTTGCTTCTGAGGTACACAAAAGATATTTTGAAAGAAGCTGGTAACACAAACAACAGTGGCACCCATGCACTGCCACTGAAAATAAAACCAGTAAGACATTCCTCAAAGTATCTTCTTTTGTATTCCACAGAAGAATAACATCCTACACAGTTGGAATGACATGAGGGGGAGGAAATGATGGAAGATTTTAGGTGAAATGTCCTTTAAAGTCACTTTCTTGTGTTCTCTCCAGTAATCTCTTGCTCTGCTAGAGTTTCAGAAGAGATCTCAACAATGTCTACGCTCTGATTCTCCAAACAGAACGTCATGCCAAAGATATTGAGGAGCACATTTGTGCTGTGCTCTGGAGGTTTCAGGGGTGTTTCACTAGTGCAGCAGAGTGAGTAACAGGTCTTGTGGGAGCTATTGGTAAACCTCAACTGAACAACCTTCACCACCTGGTTAAAATATATTTGTAGAAAACGAGGAAAAATGAAAGCAAAAGTGCCTTTAAACACATTTCTCAGTTGATGGATTAACGGAATGACCAAATCCTCCAGACCTTATGTTTGTTTTTATGATTATCCCTTTCAGAAATATTCAAAATGATCCACTTTACATTTGTTGACTTTACAACAGTTGAAGCACGGTAAAGTACAAGATGTACCGTAGATTTATCAACATAACAACAAAACTGGACGTCTAACTGAACTGAGTTCAACTTTCTTTCCGGATCAACTGACCTTGGAAACACACAGTCTGCGTTTTCATTTGGTGGAGATGATGACTCACACAACTCCTTGAAAACAAGCTGCCATGTTTTACGTGTGTTTTTAACTCTTCTCACCGAAACTGAATTTAGGGGCTCAGTGTTGTGATTCCACTTGCTCTTCACTTCCTGACTCACTCTGTAGCAGTTACAAATCTCACCCATCAGCTGATAAAGTTGAAGCTGATAGTATTAAACCACTGTTACTGTAAGTTATATTACCCAAGATGCACTGGTTTTGGAGATTCCCCACTCACGTTCTGTGTATGTGTTGACTTGTTAAACTTCATATTTATGGAGAGACTGTCTCATTCGAACCACGACTGGTTACGGTCAGACATGGTGTAGGTGGAGGCGGTCTGGACTTACTTGTACAAACAGTGTCTAACCACGCGGTTATATTTGAGGACATATGAATATAACACTGTTTTCAGTTCTATTTTAAACATACTAATTCCTCTGAGGCTCCACATGTAGTAAATAGAAGTCGACACAACACAGTTTTTACACATGTATTACACATGCATTACACATACAGAGTGCTTTACAAAACATGTATATAGTTAAATGTACAAAACATGTATAGAATTCATCACAATACAGAGTGCCATTCTCTCTCTCTCTGTGTGTGTGTGACGGAGTGTGTGTGAGGGATCGTCCCTCATTTCATACTCACCCGTCTCTGTATTTTGTGCCGCTTGCACCTCAGACTCTGACACAAGTGTGCTGCGGTCCGAGCAGATCTGATCTCCACGTGTGAAGGTAAGATCAGACTTACAGGCATCAGACGCAGTTCATGTACAGATATCAGATATATACACGTTACTGATCTGTGTTTTAAAGACTTGCGCTTTTTTTCTCTAACCTATGTTTTGTTGGTATAAGCTTATATTTGATATACAGACAGTCAGAGGTGACGCAAACTGCGTCCGAAGCGGTTTTCGGGAATAACGTGATGTACATTTTCTCTCACTTCTCAACAGCGCGCGTGTCCCGCGTGACTGGTGAAATTTAGCGCCAGATTTATCGTGTTGTACTCGTGGTTACATTCACTGCGGAAAACCGCATCACGTTGTGTTGTTGACCTCATTTTAAATAGTTTGTGATATTTGTCAACTTCGTTTGTTTTTAAAACTGTATCTTTGTTCGCACTAGTACGCTACGAACACGTGGTGAGACAAGCTCCGCGCGGCAGACGCGTTACGTCAATGGCGCACAAACGCAAAATATGACGAAGATATGAATATTCTGATGTGATGCAAAGCTGTTATCTGTCAGAGTGTTGTGTCGAGTGAGACGAGAGCACAGCACATGCCCGAGCACCTGAAGTGAAGTTGCCGCTTTCTGTTCTTTCAAACGTAGTGACCCGCAGTATATGACGTCAGAGCACGTCCACGTGGTATTAAATAATACAGTAACAGTAATACTGTAATACATTTACAGTATTTTCAGTGAGGCTATAAATGTAATAGTTTTGATGTATGTGCACGTGGTTTGAAGGTCATAGATTGTAAATGAGACTTATGTGAGGTTTCTCAGAGAACTCGTGCAGTTACAGCAGAAGACCTCGTTTGGTTTTAGTTTGTATTGTGTGTGATTGTATTTTGACATAAACATGTTGCGTGTACGTCAGAACATACATCTTTAATTTCAAGCTCAAAGTAAGAGCTGTCCCTGTCTCTCATGTTTTAGCCTTAATGCTGATCAATTACAAACCAACGGGTTCAGCTCTTCCTGTGGAATATCTTTCTCACTGTTAAGTCAGGTTACAGAATTAAAAAGGGTTTAAAATGTTATGTTATGGAGAGTTAGGACTGGAATAATTTTATAGTGTGCTGTTTCTGCAGAAAACATGGCACAAATAACAGACATATTGCAGCATTTAGTGCAGTGCTGTTTCTGTCGCAAAACATGGCAGAGAGTCAAAATCGCTTTCATACACTCTGTTCCAGGAGGATGAGAACAGAGATGAAGTGCTTCTGTGTCCTGACCAATACTGAGCTTCTTAGCCCTGAATAACATGCAGAAGAGCAGACAGGCCTTTGAATGAGTCTGGACCTGCTGTTCTTCTGTGATGGCACACTGAAGGTTTCTCTGTGGTGGAATCCATGTATTGTTTTGCTGTAGGTGGGGTGGCTTGTCCTTCAAAGGCTCTTCATTTTGGATTATGCATATCAATGGTGTTCATGGTTCCATTAAATAAACCTGGACGGGAATAATTGTCTTGATGTTTAGTTCTGTTGACAGGTCCTGAATGTGTGCGTTCTTTAGCTGACGCACACAGATTATCAATATCATTTACTGTAAAATCCCTGCTTGACCCAGTTCACTACATTTACCAAAATAATAATAGGGTATTCTGCGCTCTTTCCCACGATGCATTGCAATTTCCAGTGTGACCGATCAACTTGATCAGCCACATTTTGATCTGTCATTTGATCAGTATAAATTAGAATTGGATTAAAAATGCCAAACGATTTCTTCCCTGATAATTACTGAATGCCACTCTCTGAAAAATGCACCATGAGGTTATTTGACTCCTTGAAATGTTTATCAGGGAGGTTTGTTTTAATAATCTATTTCTTTTAATAAATATATTTTATATGATTTACAAGTATAGTAAGATATTTACACTATATACGTACACTATATAGTGATGTGTTAGGCTGAGCATAATTATCCAGTATAAAACTCAAAACATAACCTTCAGTTTGTGATTGTCACAGTTACTGTTTGGGGGGGTGAACCCATAAATACTGTCTGTACTAATATGGTATCAGAGAGCAAAGGAGGTGCATTCTGCATTCTCCAGCTTTAGGCTCTGAAATACAGTCTTTAGGGTCAGGTTGCTGTGCACCCTGTAAAATGCAGTGGTGTGGAGGTTACGTTTCGGGAACATTAACACCTCAACACATTATTTTAGGACTCTAGTTTTGTTGTAAAATGCTGAGCACAGCCGAGGGCCGTCTGGGAAAGTGGCCAGGATGCTTTTCATGTTCTGGTGGGTGTATAAAACGGGGTGACTGATTGCAGGTGATTGGGATTAATTTGTGCAGCGTGTCTGTGTGCTTCTGCCTCATGCACAAATGGAGTCTGTGGATGAGGTGAGAGTCTGGATAGATGAAGCATGAGGAGATGAGGGAGTGTTTTTGTTAATCAAGAGCTTAAGAAGATTCTGGCAAGGTTGTAAAAGCTTTTCTTTATTATTGTGAAGTGGATTGTTCCAGCTGTACAATCTGAGCCACATTCTGTTCTGCCATCATTGAGTGACTCATACACTGATATAAATCAAATGAATTTGGATGTAGTGTTGGGACTGGTATTATCACATCAGCTAGGTTCTGTTGGCGTGTCAGTGTACAGAGTGGTACTCATTCATTCCTGGAGTTCCTCAGATTCTCTCAGGCCTGGAAAACAGAGAGATAAGGCCAGTGAGAGTGGCAGTATTTCATAAGGGTTAAGATGTTTTCAACTCACTTCAATACCACATATCAGATTCAGTAAATTAACTCATTATATAAATCAGATTAACATGGAATATTACATGTTATGTTGTTGCAGATGTCACCTTGACCTCCTTTAAGAGTCTATTGACAGCACAATGTGTGTTTTTAAGAGGACAGGCTCAGGTTGCAGGTTTTAGACAACAGTAACAGTATTGTAGCCACATATTCACAAGAGAGTGATTAAGAAATCCAGACCGGAGGGACTTGAATCAGATTTGCTCATTGTGACTTAAATTTTCAAAAACTGGAACAAAGATTCAGATCAGTTCAGATGAATTATTTAGAGTTTAAGATTTAGTGGATAGGAAACACTGAAAGTGGTACAGAAATTATTTCAATAATGAGTTGTGATTTAGTTTGACATCGAAAACTTGTTAGGCTTTGGTTTAGATTGGAGGTTCAGGGCTCGCAAAATTTCAAAATTCCTGGTAGCCCTTCGGGCAGACACTCTTCAGATTTTGGTAGCCTGAAATGCAAAAGCATTGCTATATATTTTTCCTCCTTATAAGATGATGAGCAGGGCGGAAATACATTTTGGTAGCCCGGCTGGATGACACAATAGTTCCGGGACGTCAGGCTAGTGGTTTTGTGAGCTCTGGGGTTCTCATCTCTGGCTCTCAAGGGCTACTTTCCTGTATATTTCAAACCCTAATCAAACTCACCTGCCTGTAACATTCTAGTAATCCTGAAGACCTTGATTAGCCTGTTCAGGTGTGTTGGTCAGGGTTAAAGCTAAACTACAGGGAAGTTGAGAGCCTCTGGTTTAGACTACATGTACTTGCAAACAGCATTTCAAGATTCCAAAATAATGTGAAGTAAAAAATGTAGAACACACAAAGCTGATAATGCATCACATTGGATCTCAAAGCATCGAGTGTGTCAACCAGAATAAAGCTGCTATCAGATGTTTGTGTTGTGTGCCTTGACAGTTGTTTGAATGGTGTTTTTTTATGTGCTGTGTGTATACAGTGAGTCCTGAATATGTTTTGTATAGGTTTGATGAACACTTGTTCTGGAACAGACTGATGAATCAGACTTTCTGTAAACAGCCACAGATCTTTAAGCTCATTGTTGTCACTGATTCATCTGTGATTAAACAGTATAAAAGAGGTGTTTTACTGCCCTTGTAATCAATGTAATATATGACTCACATAAAGCTCAGTTTATACAGTGTGAACACAAGCACTTCCAGCAAGAGGAACCAGATGTTTAGCTGTAGTTCTGACTGCGGTACACTACAGTAATGTGAGCGTGCTCCTTGTGTAAATTAATATGTTTTTGCCCTTCATCACTTTCTGCTAAACGTTCAAGAGAGAAACAAAGACACAAAACAGTGAGAAAAGTTTACACAAAGTTCACACATTCACACAAATCTTCAAGAGATATATTAACCCACAATTAAATTACATTTTTGTGTTTTGTCGGGTAGGAAAGGTATCGTAAGGTGTAAGGTGTCATGTCTCTGTCATGTGAAGACTGCCACAGCCTATTAATATCCATAGTCACTTAAATGATGTGTAACATATACAGAAGAACGTGTGCAATGTATGCAGGGTTTAAAATGTGGTAAATCCAAAGAAGGGTAACATAGAGTACCAGAGCCAAATATGCTCAGGCTGACATATGCAGAGAAAGAACAACACCATCAGTCAGCAGTAGGCATGCTAAAAGTAACATATAGGAGGGGCAATGACTTTGAGAAAAAAACGTATATATGTATAAACCGTGAGATTAGAATCTGTGCATGTTACTTATTTTCTGAAAGAATGTATTTTTCTGAAGTCTGTATAAGTCTGACTCAGGAAATGAATTTTAGCCCTATATCCTCCAGTTCTAATTAAAGGTCATGTGTGTTATTGGTTGAGAGAAGCAGACTTTAGAAATGAGACTCAAATGAGAATGTTCATGTGTGTTTGGATAAAACTGTTTGTGTTGCATCTGACAGATTATCCATTTTTTATGAGAGTCAGTGTAGAATCAAATGTAGTGATGATGGATGTTTACACACAAACATTCAGACCTTTAAATCATAAATCAACATACAGACGTTTAAATCTGCTGCGGCCCCACAAGGTATTTGGATGCTTAAATTCACATGCAAAACATTTCACAGAAACCATTTCGTAATGCTGAAACCATCAAGTCATTGCGAAATTGGTTTAGCAATTTGATATTTTGTTTTCAGTGCAATGAATCTTATAAAATTTTAGGGGTCACTTCATTTCATACATGATGAAAGTGGTTTTGAATCATCATTTGTTTTCCATGTGTTTGTAATTGTAGATTTGACTCCATAGTCTGAAACTACGTGACAGAAAATGACAGCAGTTAATGCTCCACGAGACCGGTTAGTGTGCAACCTCTCTCTCTCTCTCATGATGAAAGTGTGTGTGCTAACATGCTAACATGTCTTCAGGTACAATACTGTGTGGATCATATTCTTCATTCTGGGACTGGGGACTCTGCTGCCCTGGAACTTCTTCATGACTGCCACCATGGTGAGAACTTTGCCGTTCAGTGTCTAAATAACAAACATCCTGCAGCTGTTTATAAACTGGGTTGCAACACACTTGGAGCACACAGTTCCAGATAGATGAGTGTAAAATGTTTAAAGCGAGAGAACTCTTCATCTCTTACTTCTCATTGGTCTTCAGTACTTCACCAGCCGTCTGAAGGACCCACAGACCAACGGTGAACTCAATCAGACAGCCAATGGCACGACAGAGGGTGATACGCGTAACGTCCTGGAGTCAAAGTTCAACAACGTCATGACCTTGTGTGCTATGGTGCCCCTGCTGATATTCACCTGCCTCAACTCCTTCATACACCAGAGGTGAGACCAGAGACAAGTGGTGAGGAAACAAGTGAAGTGTATGTGCTTGAGGAACTGAATGGCTGATGTAGAACCACATTACAGGATCCTGTTTTGAAAGCATGTCTGAGTGTTTTAAATATCTCATTAAGGTTTAATTGTGTGTAATTCATTTAGAACTGTAAGTCATATTTACCACAGGCTGCTAAATCATCAACCACTGGAAACCCGTGGTTACCCTCTGGTGAACTGACCTACAAAACAACATTGTAACCGTCTCTATATCACTGTATTAAAAATGAATCCTCTATACATAACAGAACAAACTGGTTGATGTATACGTTAGCGCTCCATATATATATATGAGGAGTTTATATAACATATGAGAATGTTTGTTTAAATGAAAGGTGAAGATCAGCAGGAATCTCCCACAAAGCTTTACCTCAAACAGTCTTTCAGAAAATCTGATCTGCTGTTATTTTCTACTCCCGTCTCTCTCTCTCTCTCTCTCTCTCCCTCTGTGTCTCTCTCTGTCTCTCTCTCTCTCTCTCTCTCTCTCTCTCTCTCTCTGTCTCTCTGTGTCTCTCTCTCAGGATTCCTCAGAAGTTGAGGATCTCAGGCAGTCTCTCGGTCATTCTGGTGGTGTTCCTCATCACTGCAGTGTTGGTGAAGGTGGAGATGAATCCACTGCCGTTCTTCACTTTCACCATGATTAAGATCATCTGCATCAACTGTGAGTTTTCCATGATCTTCAGACTCATGTTTGTTCTGGGCCTGTTTGATGTTTGGGTCGGGTCACAGGGTTCTAAATGAGAACAAGATGCTTTGAGGTCCAGGCCGCTTTTGATGCTGATATTAATACAGGCGATGTTTTGAAAATCAAGCTGGGAGAGTTACTGCTCGACAGAGAGAAGATGTTAAGATCTGGGGTGTCATGATCACACACATTTTCTTATGAAGGTCCAGATCAGGGTTTCTCAATCAGGGGGCCTAAAAAAATTTAAATGTAAATTAAACATTTATATGAAATTACTTTTATGCTTGTCAAAAAGGTTGAGATCCCCTGCTCTACATGTTCTCTCTCTCTCTCCAGCGTTTGGGGCGATCTTGCAGGGGAGTCTCTTTGGTTTGGCTGGACTTCTCCCGGCCTCTTACACCACACCCATCATGAGCGGCCAGGGCTTGGCTGGAACCTTTGCTGCTTTCTCTATGATCTGTGCTCTTGCCAGTATGTATTCCACACCACCCCTCCCAAACAAGCCAAACACAAGTGGCCTCTGCTGCCCTGCATGATCTTCCAGGCTTTGACCATCAATCTTCTGTCTTCCAGCCGGATCTGCTCTACAGGACAGCGCCTTCGGTTACTTCATCACTGCTTGTGTTGTGATTCTCTTCGCCATCGTCTCTTACCTCGTCCTGCCCAAAATGGTAAATGAATAAAACCACTTAAACTACTTAACTGTGATTACTGGAGAGAAACACAAGGTTGATGTGAGACGAGGGCTGTCACCATACCAGACGTTCACTACACGATTACTGTGCCCAACACAATTGCCAATAGTGATTTTATCATGATATGTTACAATTCGTTTTAAAATCAGATGAAAACGCAGCCAGTCCTTTAATTTGATTTCTTTTATTTTTTTGGCCATTGAGTTACACAGGTGCAATAGCGCCACCTACAGTGTTGGAGTGTTGGCCAGATAATACTGCTGAATCAGTTACAATATTGTCATACGTGTAGTGTAGCATTAACATGGTATCAAGAATCATGGTTATTAATACACGGTTGACAGCTCCAGTATATTGTGACAGCCCATGCAGCACATTGTTTAGCAAGAGTTAAACCTCTGTTTTTGTGTGTGTTCTGCAGGAGTTTTTCCAGTATTACTCTGAAAGCAATGGCTGTAGCCCCATCACTGATGAGGAGAACAAGCTGGACCTGCTGAAACCTGGTAACATCCAACCCTCTGCTTAGATGGTTCATATTTCAGCTTCGCGGTTCTCTGAGGCCAGAGCTTTACAATCTGAATAATTGTCTCGAAATATATCAACAGTTATAACACTCAACTCATGAAGTTATGATACCATCAGAATAAACCGACAGTCACCTGATGCAGTAAAATCACAGTGTGTGTTTGTGTGTTTGGCTGTAGACAGTCCAGCAGAGAAGAGACCTGTGGTAAACCTGACAGATGAAGACAACAAACCCTCTGTTTCAGTGTTTGCCATCTTTAAACAGGTATTAATTCAAGCAGTAAAACTGCGCTTCCACATCAACCGCCACACCAGGGCTGGTAACCAGTCACAGGTTACCATCTTCAAACGTCAGATTTAGATCAGTTTTATGAAGACCGGACATTTGTTTTGTCTCCCCCTGTAGATCTGGGTAATGGCTCTTTCCGTTTGCTTTGTCTTCACAATCACTATTGGCACCTTCCCAGCCGTTACTGTTGAGGTCAAGTCCACTGTGGCAGACGGGGGTGCCTGGGGTGAGTGTGTTTGGATTTATGTTCCCACTTATCCACTGAGAGTGAGAACAATACAAGATACAACACAGATACAAGTTATTTTAAATGCCGTGTTCTGAGTCGTGCCGAGATTTCACAGCTGGTCTGTTGCTTTTCACAGAAAAATATTTCATCCCTGTTTCCTGTTTCCTCCTGTTCAATGTGATGGACTGGGCCGGCAGGAGTCTGACTGCTGTCTGTATGTGGGTATGTACGTGTGTGTGTGTGTGTACGTGTGTGTGTGTGTTAAATCAAGCACTTCCACCGGAGGCTTTATGAGTAAATCCAGCGGAGCGTCGTCTCTTCCGGAGCTTTTCGCAGAATTCCTAATAAAATGTTCTTTCTTAAGCTACAAAGAGCAGAACTAGAGGGAAATCCTACTTGACTGTGTTAAAGTGATAATGAAATCTGTCATGACACAACCACTGAGAAAATCAGTATCTTTGTACTGTTGTTTATGTGTTGGCAGAGTGACACACAACAGTGAAGCATGCCAGTGCTGCCAGTCGTCCAATCAGATTGAAGGAGCAGAGCTAGCTGTTCTGTAACGTCATTGGCAAAACTGCTAAATTAATTCTTAAGCTACAGTACAAGTAGTTGATGCATGTTTGTGATTAGTGTTTTTTCTTGTTGGTTTCTCTGGCTCAGACTTGGTTCTGCTTTGAACATGTGGCTGCTCAAAACATTCCACATACAGTAATTTCTCATAATATGATATCTGGGTTGTGTCAAGTATAAGGAAACACGATGTCATCATTTTGGAATCACTCAGGTTTTTTTGGGGGAGTTTCAGGGGCCGTTTACGCAACTCTGTTTTTCAACAACAAAATCCTTTGTGTGTTTTGGGGGCCTGAAGCGTTTAAAAATTGGTTTTAAAGTGCAAGTTTTCAATACTGATAATGTTTTTGTTTAAACTACAGAAACGTGATTTTGTGACAATAGTGACATCATGCGCACATGTATTATGTCATTTGCCAACTACTGGCCTGGCATGCATTCAATACAGCGGTTGTAGTTATTTTCCTTGTTTTTATTCCGTAAATCGTGTTGTGTAAATGTACCCTTAAGTAATGCACAGAAACGTTCATTGAACGTGTATGATCAGCTGTCTCTCTCTCATTGCAGTCAGCTGTCTCTCTCTCATGTGCCTCATTCACGGGCGGTCGGTCATGTGCAGTTCAGCTGTTTATGGCAGTCAATATCTCACTTGTTTCTCCACTTACACTCACAGCAGCGTGTAGTTTGAGTTCATTGAATTTGAGAGTTCTAGCAGAGAATCATGAAAGAAACTTCAGAGGGGCATATACTGAGGAATGAAGATGAGTAATTGAATTTAAAATGTCATGAGTGCGTGTCTTGAGTTTGTCAAATTAAATTTTTTCTCTCACATGAGTCTCACATGGACTGTCACATGACCTCAGAAGCTCTTGCACTTGTTCTCTCACACTGACAATATATTGTTTTATATATAAAAATAAATGTTTTAGATTTGCCCTCTGAAAAGTACTACTCTGGTTAGTAAATCATGCCAAACTCTATTCAAATATTTCTGTAAATATGGAATAAACCCAAGAAAGCTTTCTGTTAATGGGCCATGTGGACACAGTTCTCAGCCAGTGCTGTTGTGTTAGATTGGTCACATGTGGTTCTGTGTTTCTGATCTCTGGTCTTTCTCTGTTCAGCCGGGTAAAGACAGCATCTGGCTGCCCGTCCTCGTCATCACACGTGTGGTGTTTGTTCCGCTCTTCATCCTGTGTAATGTTCAGCCTAGAAACCATCTGCCCGTGTGGTTTGCTCATGACGCCTGGTACATCATCTTCATGATCCTCTTCTCCTTCAGTAACGGATATCTGGCCAGTCTCTGCATGTGCTTTGGACCCAAGTAAGTACCATCCTTATCATCCAGAGCTGATACTGAGTGAGCCCTGAAATCAGACAGGTTGAGAACTATTAAACTAGCATTATATTGAGTTTGTGGAACTGCTGGTATTAGTTCAGCATGTCTACAGATTTATGTGTCTGATCGCACTGCAGTTGAGTTTCCTGCTCAGTTTTCACTGTGAGAATGTTTTGTGCTCGTCTCACAGGAAAGTGGCCCAGCGTGAAGCAGAGACCGCAGGGGCCATCATGGCCTTCTTCCTGTCTCTCGGTTTGGCTCTGGGTGCTGCTTTATCCTTCGGCTTCCGGGCCATGATCTAGAACCCTGACCTAGTTCTCGGTGTGATGAAGAAGACTTTATCTCCTCCTTGTGACATATAGAATTTGATTCATTGTATTAAACACAAGTCTAAGAGCTTTTCTTATCCTGAACATCCGTAACTTGTCATCTTCCCAGCTGAGCTTCAAGCTTTCTTGTCATCTTGAACAAGCTGCTATAGAAACGGAGACAGATAGTTTTCACCAGTGGATGAAAACACAGTTCCTCTTCATCAACATTGTGCATTCATGAACCATCACACCAGAAAAGAGCCAAAATCTGCCAGCAGCATTTCTTTTTTATTTTCCTTGTTACATTTTGTTAGTTTATACTGTTTTGTACATTGTGCCAATTTAACATTTAGCAATAGTGTAAAGTTTAGGGTAACGTTAAAAAAACTTGTCTCCTATTTAGAATGTGGTGTTGCTTAGAACAGCAGTTCTAGATTAAACTGTACTGTATCACCTCATAAAGGGGCACAGTTTGAGTTCATGATGAGGCGTGTGGCGTTTTTAAATCTTCATCATTTCATGTGCCGGTTTTGGTTTGAACAAGACTTCACTGGTTTTCTTTCTGGAAACCAGTTTGTTTTTATTGACCTGCAAATATTTTCTCATTTTAAATGGAGTTAAGAGTGAAGACATATCTGTTACATTTGTCATGTATGTTGTTTGTTTTATAACTTCTTTTTGTATGATACAGTGTTAATTGGGCATGTCATATGTATGATACATCCTAACAACGTGTTTATTTGAATTTGTTTTTTATTTCTTTTTTTAATTAACTAGTTTTTATACTTTTTTTTCCCAAAACAACAATCAAAACTAGAAATGTTGTAGAAATAAACATCTGTGTTTGGATTTGTAATTGGACTGTGTTTGTGTTTGTCATTTAGTCATTTAGTCATCTTCATGTGTGTCTGCAGCAGGAGATGATTGGATGATTTTTGTCATTCCTGTGGGAAACCTGAGGGAGTCTCTCCTAACTGTTTAATGTTGTGCTCACCACAGATATCCACTCACCACACAAAACAAGTGTCATTAGAAGGCTGGGAATGTGGAGTTCCCCTAGTAAAAATACCATCATAACCAGTTTCTGCCCTAATGACAGTGTATGAGCCAGGAGAAGACAGGGTTGGAGTTACTGGAGCTTCCCATATGAAAAGTACTGTAGTGACTGCGACTTCTGACAAAATACTAGTACACAATACTATAGTGCGGTAAACAAGAGACATCCTGACATCTTTTACACTAGTCGAGGAATTATAGCAAAGAGACTTGTTTAAAAGCTCTGAATCTTCTCCAGTATGTGTCCTGGTCCCAGGTTCAGACATAATCATACACTCTCTCAGTGTGTTTTGTCTTTATAAGCTCATACTTGTCGTTTTATTTTGTGTGTGTGTTTAAGCACTGGCTCCCGCTGAACGGCGCTGTTTCAATATAAAGCCTCCGCTCCTGTGACGTCACCGCGCTGCCATAGTGACCGGAGACGCGTCGGTGAAGTGCAGAAGCTCGTGCACAGATTGAGAATTCAATAACACGTCTGTGTGTGTGTGTGTGTGTGTGTGTGTGTGTGTGTGTGTGTGTGTGTGTGTGTGTTAGGAACCAAACCGTGTGTGTCTGTGTGTGTTAGCAACAAAACCATGTGTGTCGTTTTGACGTATTAGGAGACACGTCGCTTTTCTTGGAAGTGAATTGTTAAGGTAATATTTTCGGTGCGAACGGACGGACGGACGGATTAGTAAAGCAGGATTAAATCAAATGCACCCAGAATACAGTTAATGGAGCATTTTAGATCAGTTTCCCCAATTCTGCATTTGGACTTAAACAATTTTAACTCTGTGGAGGCTGAAGAAAGCAGATATGTTCTGACCAGTCCACGATCGCTTGAATCGTGCGCTAGACTGGGAGTCAAACCTGTGGATTTGCTGTTTACACCCCTCACCGTGTTTATAGAGGAACACCGAGGCGCGTCCCTGGAAGCGGTCACCGCGTTATATGAAGAACACGAGAACGCGCGAAGAGAACGCGTGCGTTTGTGTCGAGAGGAGAGAGAGAAAATCATACAACAGTCCAGCAACATAAAGTCATGCGTTAAAACACTTACAAACCCGGAAACTGTCCCGGAACAAACATCCGAGAGTCAAAGCAGCAACACCCGCTGTACTGCTGACCCGGTTCACTCTAACTCTGACATCTCCGTTTCAGATGGGTTTCCAAACCCACCCACTGAAGATGGCACCACGTGCAGTCAGCCGCTCCTGTACAGTTTCAGTTTGGGTGACCTCAGACGTTCCCCTGCAACAGAGCGACAGATAAAGAGGCTTTCACAGGAGATCAGTAGTAAACTCAGCATCACTGTTCCAGAGCAGGACCGTAAGATCGCTGCGCTGATGCTGGCCAAGCATGAGGAGGAGCAGCTCCGTTTGCGGCAGAGTAAGTTAGAGGAGCAGCATCGTGAGGAGGAGCAGAGGCAAGAGGAGGCACGACGAGCTTACTCAGAGCAAAAGAGAAAAAAACAACTTTTGCGGCGCATCCGTCGCTGGCAGGAGGACCTGGAGGACCGTAGGAGGCAGCGAGAGGAAGAGGAGGCAATGCAGGTGGAGCACCTTGAACGGGAGACACTTAAGCAGGAGGAGCGCTGGAGGAGACTTGCTGAGGACCAACAAGCTCAACGCAGGAGCAAGCAAAAAGCAGCCAACTGGGAGGCCAAAGAACGCAAGCACCACCAGGAAAGACTTCTGAAGGAGAAAGAGCGCAGCGAGGAGGCGCAACGAGAGAGGGAGCTGAACACAGCACATGAAAAGGAGCGGCAAGCCCTGAGGAACAAACTAGCGTGGGTTAAGACAGTGAGAAGGAGAGTCAAGCTAGAGAATCAAAGGGAGCTACTGAAGCACATCCTCTTAAAGAAGGAGTTGGAGGAACAGGAGCATGTGGAGAAGGAGCTGAAGAGAGAAGGATTGGAGCAAAAGCTGAGACGGTCTCAGGAGAACCAGGCACTGTGGGTGGAGGCACGTCTGCAGGAGATGCGAGAACGTGCAGCCAGAGAGGAGAAACAGATGCAAAGGGCACAGCAGCGGGCGAGGAGGGAGAATATGGAGAGGCTGGAGCAGAAACAGACACTTGTGCAACGGTGCCAGGTGAGAGGAAAACGAGCTGCGCTCCAGACGCAGGAGAAGTGCCGACACAGAGCGCAGCGCACCAGGCAGGAAAACCAGGAGAAAGAGCTCAGCCATCGCAGACTGCGAGACAAAGTCCTAAAGGAGGAGAAGGAGCAGTGGGAGCAGAGATGCAGGGCTGTGAAAGACAAGGAAGAACGCAGAGAGAAGCTGCAGAAGGAGAGGGCAGAGGCCCAGGAGAAGAGCCGGAAGGTGGCGCACGCCTCCTGCTACATGAGGGAGAGGGTGAGGGAACAGACTTCCCGTCGAACCTTCGACCAGATGGCACGAGAAGCCGAGCTAACCGCTCATCTGGAACGCATGACATTATGAAGCAACACAATAAGAGCAGAAGTGCTTTTCCTGCTAATCTTATTGTTTGTTTGATGTTAGACAACATAAGTGTGCTCTTCCTACTCCATTCAGACTGCATTTAGTGCATACTTTAATCAGCATGTGTTTCCTCCTGAGATTCGAACCTATGACCTCAGCATGCTCCAGTCATGCTCTAACAATTGAGCTACAGGAACTCGTTTCCTGCAGTACAGTAACAGAGATCAGATGATATGAGATATAATCTTTACCATTTCATCTCATTACATCATATTAGAAGTTACAAACATAGAACCAAGAACCAAGTGTCAGTTTAGAATAGAGGGATTGTATTTCTGTATAGAGCTACAGTGGCCACAGAAAGTATTTAGAGCTGAACCCACACTGAAACGGTACAAATATCATCGCATTACATAACAGAATATTGCAGCAGGTGGCATTTATTTTAAACAAGCAGGCACAGACACTTACAACGTTTGCCAGGATTGAAATGATAAAACGATTTATGTCATTTTTAAGCCACTGTGTATTAATGCAGCACTGTTTGTCTTCTCAGTACATTGTATCAAAAAGAGCAAAAATGAGTGAAACAGTTACAGAGTTTCACTTTTTATGAAGAATTTGAACCAGAATTGTTTAAATTCTCATATGAATGAGAATCGTTTGAAGTATTTACAGCAGTTCTCACACCAAACAGAACCAATAAGCTTTCAGACTGCAGCAAATACAGGCCAGCAAACAGACATTGAAAATGATGGAAGGATGAGTATTTGTAATAGTGTTGAAGTATTTATAAGTATTATTTGTTTTTTTTCTTGTTTATTTATGTGAAATAATGAGACTCTTTAGATTTCTGTAAATAAAGTTTACAATGTTTATGTAGGACTTTGTGTTTGTGTTGCTGCATATTCAACATCATTTTAACAAACCATTCGGAACCGTTACATCACACACACATACACACAAGTCAGACTCACGGTTAAAATTGCTTACATCACTGTTTAGCTTCATAGTCTTAACAGGAAGTCTTTGAATTCACATACACACACGCAGCCCAGAAATATACAAGCTGTTTCCTCCACCTACAACAGGAAGTCCAAAGTGCACAAACATTCCTGCACCTTAAAATACTTCATTGAGAAAATAATCTCTGTAAGTACAATAATATCTGCATGTTATTTTGGGAATTCAGTGACACCACAGTGTCCTTTGAAGTACCATGGAGTACTATGTACATACTATAGTAAATAAATATGATAAGTCTGTAAAACATTTGGATGTATTAATTTGGCAGTACAAGACCAATGTAAAACATAAGACATCATCATAAAAATCATGTCTCAACTCTTATTTAAAATATTACTGTTTAAAAAAACGTAAACAGTCAAGTTTGGGTGTTAAAGTGAACTGGTCTGTTCTTATTAATAAATCCAGTAAAACAGGCAATGCAGCGCCCAGTATAAGAGTCAGACTCTTATCAATACCCAGCGTCCCCTGCTGCTGCCCCGCAGTTCCTGCATGAGGGTGGATGTGAGAGAGGCGCTGCTGCCCCCTGTTGTTGATTTCAGGCACAACATGAACCGTGGCCACATATAAGATGGTTCCTGCTGAGAACAGCATAGTAGTGAGTTAGTTCAGCATTACATTATACTCATACTGGAGAAGTCCCACCTTGTGCAAAATGACAGCAAAAACACGGGCACCTGAACAGAGACCTGTAAAGAGATGACAGACACACACACACAACACACGCGGCTCTCTTTAAATACTGAGTGAAAACACACAGTGAAGTTTCCTCAGCATCCTCCATATCACAAGAGTCATCTGTGAGAGTCGCGATTCACTCCTGACGAACCGATTCAGATAAAACGATTTCCGGTTTCCGCGCGACATCCCGAAGCTTAATTTGTCACAAACTGTATTATTATTATTATTATTGTTGACTGGTCTATGAGTGACAAACAGAGTTATTCAAAAGAGTTGGTTTTAAAGAATGATTCATTCGCTCCTGGTTCTGCTGCTGGAGGCACATCACAAGACTCGACATAAAACAGACGAAAGCTGCAATACAGTGACATCATGAGTTTTAAACATGACTTCAGTACGAAACATGTATTAAGTGATGACTGACATTCTCTTTCAGATGTTGAGAAATAGTTACAAATATGTGCATCATGTTGACCCTCAACATTGTGTTTTGAAAATGCAAACACTGCTTGTGTTTCTTGTCTTGGTAACACATTTGTGAATAATGTCATCACATACATGCATAACTAAGACTTTAATCAAGCATGTGAAAGAGATAAAACCAATTAATTTCCAGTCAATTAAAACTGCTTGTTACACATGTACAAATGCTACAAAGAACTGCTTGACTCTGTGTGTTATTTTGTCAGTAAATGCCTAGTTTATTCTTTAGAGACATGAAGAGTTGGACAATGACACTGTACAAAAGATCATTTGAAGAGGGACTGAGATACAAAACTATTAAAAACAGCAATCGCGAGCGTCATACGATTAGATCTTTCTGACATAATGAGATGGACTAAAGCACAGAGTTCATGAAGGACTTGCTGTACATTGTTTTGCTGGCTAAGCTGTACAAATGTAAATACAGTTTAGTGGTTCAAGAGCAGCACAACGTTCTATTTACATAATCTTTACAGTTCTAACCGCTTCACTCCATGGCAACAGCCGCATAATTCAACAGATGGAAACATAATAGACACATGAAATAAATATTGTGTACAGTAGTTGTAACAAATGGGAAAAGTCTATAACGATGCATAAATAACTTATTGCCACTTCATCATGCGTGAGAACAGTGTTTGTTCAGAATGTCTTACAGAACTCAGCGACATTATTAAAGTCTCTAGAACTTCAGACATACAGAGCTATGGAGTTAAACAATCCACAGATCAGAAACAAAAAATGGCTTTATAATGTTACATACACACGATAATGTAGTTTTCACATGAAGTGCATAGCCTACAGTATTAATTGCATTTTTAATTTACAAAGCTACTCAGTGATTGACAGAATTGTGTGATTTACATAAATTAATTTCCAGACTTTCTTCCCAAAGTCAATTCATAAGTTGACAACGGTTTACAAACACCTTCAAGTCAACGTCTGTTGCAAAACGAACAGTTTTAACACTGCATTGCTATCCCTGTAAACAATAACTGATAACATGAGAACTACATGTAAGATTTGCTAGCAGAAATAATCAACTAATAGTGGCCTGGGCAGAACAATTACAATCATTTTACAGTAAATAATCAGACACAGCCTGTGTGTGCTTGCAGTCGCATTCAGTTTTCAAACAAACATACAAACCTCCTTATTCTAGAAGAATAAACCTCACAAATCTGTCAAGAACATGTCCAGGTCATATTTTATCCCAAAATAGCATTTATACCTAAGAGTTCTTTTCAGGTACTGAACCTGATTTGAATTTTTATAATACAAATGTCACAAAAACCACTAAATGAAGCATAAACCCAGTTAAACTTAATCACACAACTGTAAGATGATGAGAGTGAAGAACACACACAGATCATTAAGAGAAAACACATCAGTCTGTTTCCTGTAGCACTGCAGAAATACAGTGCAGAGGACCAAACTCATAAGAAACACACGCTGAATTTTACATGACAAAATCAAATGGTCAAAAAACACAAATCAGCAGAAAACCAAGTTTTTACCAAACTGGGAGATTTCTTAGTATTTCATGCACAATGTACAGTTTGTGTGTTTCTATGTAGTAAAACATTAGTGATCAAAATTAGCGAATCATCGTTAGTGTCACTTGTTAGTGCTAATGAAAAACAACGGATTAAACCTGATTTAAACCAGGTTTGTTATTTCATATCCATGCAAAAAAGGAAAAACTTGCTCACATAGGCAAATTCCAGCTTTAATGTCCACAAAATGGGAATTTGCTGTGCGTTTAATTACAGTTATGCTACAGTATCATCACCTATACAACATTCTACAGTAACACCATTCAAACTTGGTCCACATGACGCCTGACTGAGACAGTGGTATATTCCAACACACAGAGCAACACTGCAGCACTAATGCGCAACATTAAACTCCTGCAACACTGCAGGTGCAGAGGAGAAGCGTTTGACCTGGGTTTGGGTTCAGGGGGCAGACGTGTGGGACAGTAGCTCAGGGATGGCCAATGGCTTTGAGTCTGTGAGACAGAGTGGCTTCAGCAGGTCAGTTCTACAGTTAGTGTTTCCACATCATTAGTTGTCCTCAGTAGTGTGGAGGAGGAGTCAGTGTTTTCTAACATTACTAATACATCATGAAAGCTTCATGTCGCATACAGTCACTTTGGGAGACGCATGGAAAGTTGCATAAATGCATTTGTTCATCTTAAATACACAAGACTATAGTGCAATTTCAGCTGGGCCAAAGCAAACACTTCAAGACATTCTCTTGTCCAGCTCTTCACTTTATCACTCTGATGTTTTTATTTCCTTCAAATTGAGTCGGTTTTTCTTGATAAACGATTATATGTGACAGTCATCAACATTGTCACTTTTAAATGATGTGGCATGTTCATCATGTTCATTGTGATTCAGATTTTCACAATAGTGCCATATCGCAATCAAATATTTCTGTACAATAATACATAATCAGTGGGATAATATTTTGCACCTGATCACACTTTTGCATTTTTAACAGTAATGACCAACTGTAAATGTTTCCTTTAAAACAGAGTGTTAGCGCTCAACTGAAGCCCATCTAAAGCAGCACTATAACAGTTTCAGTTCAGCACAACATTTAAACTGAAATGGCAAGTTCTCGTAATTGTTCCTTTTTTGGAGCTTATTTATTAGACTAGTAGTAGCGCTAGTAAACTCATGATGACAAGCATTATGAAGCTGATGTGGTGAGTGTGAGTGAGATTCTTCAGGAGTGTGTCAGCTGAGATGAATTCACACATTCGTGCAGTTCGCTGGGCTTGGAGATCTGCTCGATCCACCAGATATCACCCAGCCCGGGTCACTGGTGCACCTCGTTCTCAATAAGGCTGTCCTCTCCTGACTGGAAGTCACCCTCGTTCACTGCCTCCTCGTCCTGCGAGGACCCCTGCCCCTCCTCACTGCCCGTCTCGTCTGCCTCCTGCAGCACTTGGGCGACGTACGTCTGCTGAGGAATGAACAAACCGTGTGAAGATTAGAGGAAGTTCTTGCTTCTGATTGGTCAAGTGCACTTTCTTGTAAAATATTACTGGGATTATGTTTTTAATGCACCTCTCAGCTTTCACTGTCTTTTCTACTACTGTGTGTGAGAATATCACTGCAGTGATGGAAACTTACCACTGATTTGATAGGTGGAGATGAGCCCGGCGGGCGGCCATTGTCCACACCATCCATGTCAATCTGTGGAGGAAGAACAGAGAAAGAGGACGGTCAGAACTTTGGGCTACACAATTCAATTCTAGGACTCGGGCGGGCGAACAGGGCCGTCTCTGACCTTGTAATTGTGAGCGCTGAGGTATTTGAAATGACCGAAGACAATGTGTGAGAGGCAGACGATGATGGTGATGATCAAAACCACGAAGGTGAACATCGATGTGGGTGCCACAAAACCTGGCAGGGTGTCAGAAGAGAGAGTGCAAAGAAGAAAATCACATTAGTAAAATCACAATAAAAAGTCTCCTGGTAATTGCTTACTAGTGCAGGGTTAGTCGACCAGGGGGCTGAAAGATGACTAACATTTTTTAAAATAAAAAAAGCATTACAATAAGCAAAAAACAACTTAGAATCACAGTATTTCCGGTCCTCACACCGGGAGTGTGTCTAAAAAGCTGTTTGTGTGGGCAACACACTAGGGTTTGGAACGTGGCCACTGTTTGATGCTGTCTTACTTGTGCGGACAGTGGAGAAGAAGAGCAGCCAGAAGAGGCAGAGGATGGGTGCAGCCACCACCTGGTTCACAGCTCCAGAGTGGATCTTCTTGTCCAGTTTGGAGGGCAGGTAGGCGTAATACATGTTGTATCTGTCCACCAGGTGCTTCAGCAGCATGTACATCAGACCTGCAGTGAGGGGCAGTTTCTCTCATCACTGAATAAGCTTATCAGGGTTGAAATGAAAGTCATTTCTAAGAAATGTTTTATTGATTTATGCTGACGGCTGTTACTTTTATGACTATGAATGATTCAATTCCATGACTTTAAAGGCCGGGTGCTCTTACTCTACCTTTAATGCATTCCAAACAAACACTCACCAAACGGCACAATGATGGGGCAGGTGATGCTGTAGGTCATGACCACAGTGAAGACGTTCATCATCCAGGCGTAAGCAGCACCAAACTGAAACTCATACGCTTGATGCTGAAATACACAAACACACACTCATCAGACCTCACAAACATCTGTCA
>JAZGTJ010007442.1:286-20844 GCA_036877575.1 Botia almorhae
TTAATAACTTGAAATAACCGTTTGACATAACATCAAATAGAACACTCTCTTACATTTGATTATTTAAACGGGAAGTGAACACTTTTAAAACCTATTATACATGAAATGAACAGAGCTCATTAAATCGCACCTCTCTCCTCTAATGGCATTGCCGAAAAGAGGACGAGCCTAGATTGCGCTGCGATTTCCTTCTCTTAATTACGTATGACGTCAGCCGACGTGCATTCTATAATTATAACCTTTTTAAAATAAAACATTCCATACGAAATAATTAAAATAAAAGTACATTAAATAAAAGTACCATAAATAAATAAAATGAATAATCTGGTGTAACAACATATCCCTGCTACACTAAGGAGGCAGGACATAATAAAGTATTACTGAACTGGTCCAATTTGGTGTTACCAAGGCAATAAGGACCACCAAGGAAGACAAACACAGAAAACCAATGTTAAAATAACTACAGATGACTACAAAATGAACAGAGAACAGCAACGGAAACTCACTTACCTGAAAATGTGTCAACAAGTAAAAAGGTTTAGTGAAAGACGAAGATTCGCGCAGTCCTGGGCCTAAAACCCGAATATGAAAGACACGCAGTACAATTAAAACATGAAATGAATTCGACAGTAGGTAAACATCTGGTAAACGTTCACGACTGGACGTTTTCTGTTTATTCAGACATGAACAAGAATAAAACGAATGCATAAAAATGCATATAAAGAAATAAGAACAAAAAATAAGAAAATAAAACATGCAAATAAATAAATAATATATGATTTAACGTACAATTTTAAATTGTGACAGTGGCCTCAATTTATTAACAATGTAAAAAAATCTGGTTTTGTATGCTGGTGAGATGAAGCAATTACCAACGCCCAAACAAAAGTTTGCACAAATCAGATGGTGCTGCTGTTAAAGAGGCTTCTTGATTCGCAACACTTCTGAGAGAAAGTCAGTGAGCTTGTACCTGAAGGGGGGCGGTACAAAAGGTCTTCTGATGCAAATTGATTAATTTGTGTAAGAAAACTATTTACATATATAAACATATTTAAAACTTTACAACTTTACGCCACTTACGAAGAATGCGTAACGCCTCTTGCAGTTCAAACCACAATGTGACGTATGACATAGGATGTAACATAAGTGTTTTGAACTGCGTCTCTTATAGTAAGAGTATTCAAAGATACCACAATACTGTGCATGCACAAAACTAGGGTTGCAGACGCACAGTAAACTTGCACCTGAGGGTTCGTACATCGCTCCAATATGACTAATGTCTTATGTATAGCGGCCCATAGAAACAATTGCTAGCGAGGTATCTACCAATCCCTGTTAACCATGGTAACTGCACACAACAAAGATGACCACAGCTACTGTAAAACTAACCCAAAAAATACAAACTGTGTATATATAACTGTACAATATACATTCTAATGAAAAAAACTATGGGAAATTATCTAATTCTGATGTAAATTGAACACTTTATTTGTTGATCTTATTGTGCCCTTATAGTCCACTAATGCTGATGATAATGCTGAGGTTATTTTCTGTCAATGTTCTATAATGTTGAAAGTACAGTATATTTATAAATATACATGTCTATGTATATTTATTGCACAGCCCGCAAGAGTTACACTTACCCTGTAACTACAAAGAACAAGGGGGTAACAAGCACCACTTTAATTTACAGCCCGCAACTGTTGTATTTACCCTGTAACTACGCAGAACAAGGGGGTAACAAGTTGGAATTAAAGATAGAACAAGAATATTTGCACAGTAATTACAGAGAAAAATATTGCAGTAGTTTTAATTTAATTGTTTGATGGCCAAATTAAACTCTACATTTTTTTTCTATAAAAACAGTATATATTCACTGAAATACGAACATTGCAATGTGGAATCATGCATTTGGAAAGAGGTGAGCTTGCTTTAAGCTGCACTGAACCTTGATGGTATATCATGCAGTATAAAATATTTGGGTGATAGTGGTGGTAGGAAGTTGCTGGTGCGTCTGAGATCGACGAATAATCTTCCATAAGGTAAGTACACTCGTCAGTTATAAATCATAGCAGAAACCCGTTAATTCATTTAACTACATGTCCAGTTTTGTCGTTCAGTAATCTCCACCATGTATCCTTTAATAATAGAATTTGTAGACCTACCCCATGGTTAAAAAATATCTAGGCCTGTAATAAAATAGGCTAACAATATAAAATTATGAAAAGTATATCGTCTTTCTAAATCACTCCTAAATATAAGATTGTTGTTTTGGTCATACATATCATACCACTCAATATTAAGAATGGGTACCCCTTAGTTTTAAAATACTTACAGTATAAATAATTTGTAATTTCACAGGTTGTTACCCGTTTATTCCCCAAACGTCGCATATTATTCCCCCATAGGTACTGAATAGGTACACTATAATTACAAAAAAAGTATGCGGTAACTTCAGTTTACTTACGCGGTTCGTTGCATGTTAATTATCTGGTTTGTTACCCCCTTATGACCCAAACGTAACACGTTGTTCCCTTTTACCTACCTGTACGTTCTTTATAGTGTCACGGGTGAAGGATCACACGACAAGGCAGGCTCAGTGAAAAAGCCCCGGAGGGTGGGTTTATTACAGTGCAATGAAGTGATGAATTAGTCAGGTGCGCTGAGAATGGCGTGGCGGGTGCTCTGGGTGCTCCATGTGTCCATGGAGAGTGGGTGTCCAGGCATGCTCCGAAGCTGACGGGCTGGCGGTCACTCGCTGCTCTCTGCGGGGAGGAGACAAAAGACAGAGGTTAGTCACCATGCGCTTTCTCGTAGAACCACTTGTTCATCGCGGCGAGAGCGTTGGCGGCTTTTGTTGCCCCGCGCTGATGAAGGGCAGCTGTGACCAGTTAGCCCGTGATGAGGACGAGCAGGTGTAGTGCATTGGTGTAACGAGGAGTCAGAGACGTTCGGATCCATTCGCAATTATTTAATAAGGATAAAGACAAACTCACAAACGTTAGCAGGCAATGGTCATGGGCAGGCAGCATACAATCAAAAATGTTAAACAGGCAAAGGTCGAGGCAGGCAGAGTTCATTCACAAAACGTTAGACAGGCAAAATCCAAAGGGCAGGCAGCGATAATCAAAATCCAATAAACAGGCACGGTCAAACACAACAAGGCAGTAAATCACAAAGGGAATAAACGCTTAGAATTGTCACCGGGGCAAACAAGACTTCGCGACTAGTTCGTGTTAAAGTTCAACTTAAATACATGATTGTTTGATGATGAACAGGTGTTGCTTCCAGGTAATCAGACAGAGGGTGCTCATGGGAAATGTAGTTCGAAGATCAATACTCGGGAGATGGTTCACGGGAAGCATGTACTGGAGAGGAGGCTAGAGCCTCCACCGTAACAGAGCCCCCCTCCCTGCGAGCGGGTCCTGACGCGATGAACCTGACGACGCCGGGGTCTACCACGTGGTCGAGGGGCCGGTCTGTTAGGATGACTGCTGTGGAACTCCTCTATTAGGGTTGGGTCTAGGATATCTCCTGCGTTGACCCATGATTGTTCCTCTGGCCCGTACCCCTCCCAATCGACCAGGTATTGCAATGTCCCACCTCGACGTCTCGAATCAAGCAACGTATTGACTCGATACGCCTCCTCGCCGTCAATCATCAGGGGGGAGACCCCGTCACTGGGCGCTTCCTCAGCCTCTCTCTCCGGGGCGGCGGCAGGTTTCAGCAAAGACATGTGGAAGGTGGGAGAAATTTTGTAATTAGCAGGGAGTTGTAAACGAAAAGATACAGGGGTAATTTGACGTAAAATTTTGAATGGACCAACGTACCTGGGACTTAATTTGCGGCTTGGGAGTCTCAGTCGAAGATCTCTTGTAGAGAGCCAAACCCATTGGCCAGGAGCGTACCTGGGACCTACTCTGCGATGAGCATTTGCGTGTACCTCTTGTCTGCGTACAGCCCTTTGCAAATGAGTGCGAGCGCTGTCCCGGGTCTCCTCACTCCAACGTAGCCAATCATTTCTGTAGGTAAATCCGTAGGTTCCCCAGACCAGGCAAAAAGGGGCGGTTGATAACCCAAAACACATTTAAATGGGGTAGTGCCAGTAGCTTGTTTGACCAAAGAGTTTTGAGCATATTCTGCCCAGAACAAATACTTAGACCAGTCATTCTGATTGTTTTGGCAATATGTCCTCAAAAAACGTGCGATTTCCTGGTTTAGTCTCTCAGTTTGACCATTTGATTGCGGATGATAGCCGGTAACTATGTCCTCGGGTAGACCATAAGACCTGAACACTTCTTGGCATAGGATCTCTGCGGTTTCCAGGGCAGTAGGCAACTTAGATAAGGGGACTAATTTACAGGCTTTGGAAAAACGATCTATGACGGTGAGTATTACAGTATTACCCTGAGATAATGGGATGTGGTGAAGTCCAAGGCAATATGGGACCAGGGCCTCTGAGGAATAGGTAGGGGTTGTAATAGTCCAGCAGGGCATAGTTTAGAGGATTTGGAGCTTTGACAAGCGGTACATTGATGGATGAACTTTGTAACATCGGAGACTAAAGACGGCCATCAGTACCGGTTCCTTAAGAGATCTACAGTGGCATTTACTCCTGGATGACCTGAACTAGGGTGACTATGTACCAGAGTAATGACCCTTGAACGCAGTTGTTCAGGAACAAAAGTTCTGTCTGCAGGGCATTCAGTTGGTGGTGGATGTTGTTGATTATGATTGTTGAGTTCAGTAGTGATATCCCAGTTGATTGGAGTGAGTAACAGATTTTGGGGAATTATGGGTTCTGGTGAGGATTCTCTTGGGACCTACTCGTCCTGACGGGACAACGCATCGGCCTTACCATTCTTAGAACCTGGACGGTAAGTCACCGTGAACTGAAACCGAGTGAATAATAATGCCCAGCGAGCCTGGCGGGGATTAAGTCGCTTTGCCTGACGTAGATATTCTAAATTCTTATGGTCAGTTAGTACTTGAAATGGAACCTTGGCCCCCTCCAACCAATGTCTCCACTCCTCTAAAGCCAACTTAATAGCTAACAGTTCTCTATTTCCAACATCATAATTTCTCTCAGCCTGAGACAACTTTCTAGAAAAGAAAGCACATGTGTACATTTTGGGTGGTGTTCCCTGTCGTTGTGACAAAATAGCTCCTACACCAGTATTTGAAGCGTCTACCTCAACAATGAACTGAAGTTCAGGATTGGGATGTTTAAGTATTGGAGCTGAGGTAAACCTGGATTTTAGTTCCTTAAATGCAGATTCAGCCTGAGGATACCAGACTAACTTATTCTTACCCCGTTTTGTCAAAGCGGTGAGTGGAGCTGCCACGGAGCTAAAGCCCCTAATAAATCTCCTGTAGAAATTAGCGAATCCAAGAAATCTCTGCAACTCTTTAACAGTGCGAGGCTGAGGCCAATTGATTACTAATTCAACTTTCTTCTCATCCATAGCTACTCCTTCATCGCTAATAATGTAGCCTAAAAATGATGTGCTGATTTGGTGAAATTCACATTTCTCAAGTTTCACAAACAACCTGTTTTCCAGTAAGCGTTCTAAAACTGACCTGACCTGCCTGACATGTTCCTCCATAGTATTTGAGTAAATCAGAATGTCATCTATGTAGACTATGACCCCTCTTTCTAGCATGTCACGAAATATGTCGTTTACGAAAGCTTGAAAAACTGAGGGAGCGTTAGCGAGACCAAAAGGCATTACCAAATATTCATAATGACCTGAAGACGTTGAAAAGGCAGTTTTTCCACTCATCGCCTTGACGAATTCGAATTAGGTTATACGCACTACGAAGATACAGCTTTGTAAAGAATCTGGCCTGTCTGACTTGCTCTAAGGCTGAGGGAACCAGGGGTAAAGGATAACGAAACTTAACTGTTATGTCATTTAATGCTCTATAATCTATACAGGGCCTTAAACCACCGTCTTTCTTCTTCACTAAGAAGAACCCGGCTGAAGCAGGAGAACTAGAGGGTCTAATGAATCCCTTCTTTAACTCATCTTGTATGTACTCCTTCATGGCTTCTGATTCTGGCTGAGAGAGAGGAAAAATTCGTCCTCTAGGGGGTTCAGATCCTGGGATTAGTTCTATTGCACAGTCAACCTTTCTGTGTGGTGGAAGTTGTGTGGCGCGCTGCTTACTGAAAACTTCCGCTAAATCTCTGTAAGGCTCAGGAATAAGCATTAAGTTTTCACTGCAAGTTTTAGCTTTAATTTGTCTTGGTAGGTTCTTTAAACAACTGTCTGCACACTTACTACCCCATTTCAGCAGTTCACATTCCTTCCAAGAGATTATAGGTTCGTTGAAGCCAAGGCATTCCCAGAATGATGGTGTGATGTAATGATGGAACCAGATAGAATTGAATTTGCTCCTGATGAATAGCTCCTATGGTGAGCTGTAGTGGTAAAGTCTGTTGGATGTGATCCTTATCACCAAGGATATGTCCGTCTAATGCTTCCACTGTTAGGACAGAAGTGAGATCAGATAAGGGAATTTTATGACAAAAAGCAAACTGTTCTGACATGAAATTTCCTGCTGCGCCCGAATCAACAAGAGCCATGGTTTCAAAAGTCTGTTCTGCGATGGTAATGGTTACTGGTAGTTTCATTGATCTATTCTCAGGAGAAGGAATATTATTTGCACTCACCAAACGACGATTAGTTTGCGGTCTGTTAGGACAAGATGCCCGTTGATGTCCAGAGAGACCACAATATAAACACAAATGATTCTCCAAACGACGTGATCTCTCCTCTGCAGAGAGACGAGAAGAATTTACCTGCATTGGTTCCTCAGCATAAGTCTGCCTGACTGGGTGAGTTTGGTGAGTTTCTTTGCGTGTGCCCATCAGGTTATCGAG
The DNA here is from genome assembly GCA_036877575.1 of Botia almorhae. Lineage (NCBI taxonomy): Eukaryota > Metazoa > Chordata > Actinopteri > Cypriniformes > Botiidae > Botia > Botia almorhae. The sequence continues at coordinate 7,173 of JAZGTJ010007442.1, forward strand.
ATGAATGGTTAATTCAATTAGTTGGTTTAAATCCCTTCCTTCGTCGCGACACGCCAGCTCGGATTTTAACTCATAATTCAAACCTTGACGAAACAGTTTTTTTAATGTGTCCTCGACCCAATTAGTTTGGGCTGCCAAAGTACGAAAATTAAGTGCATACTCAGCTGCTGTTAGATTCCCCTGTTTTATCTTTAGCAGCTCATCTCCGGCATCTTTCCCTCCAGCTGGGTGATCGAAAACTTCTCTGAAACGTGCCATAAACAGATCAAAAGTAGGAAATTGTCATGCCAAACAGCAGTTGCCCACTCAAGTGCCTTGCCCGATAGTAACGAACAAACAAACGCTATTTTACTTGAATCAGTCGGATATAGCGTGGGTTATTGGGTGACAAATAACGAGCATTGAAGCAAAAATCCCTTGCACAACGTTGGATTGCCATTGAATTTATCCGGAAAAGCTAGTCTAGGACTCACCGGATTATTAACAGTACTCACGGGTTTCTAGTCGCGAACAAGACTTCGCGACTAGTTCGTGTTAAAGTTCAACTTAAATACATGAGAGTTGATGATAAATAGGTGTTGCTTCTGGGTAATCAGACAGAGGGTGCTCATGGGAAATGTAGTTCGAAGATCAATACTCGGGAGATGGTTCACAGGAAGCATGTACTGGAGAGGAGGCTGGAGCCTTCACCGTAACAGATGGTTGCCAGGGCGACGCTGATGAGCTCGGCGAGACTCGTCACAATAGGTACACTATAATTACAGAAACGTACACTGTAAATTCAATATACTTACGCAGTTCTTTGCGGGTTGTAATCTAAAGCCTTACCAGAGAGTTAAAAACCAGTTTAGCAGTCTTAGCAGTCAAATTTAATATACAAAAAAGGAGAATATCACAAAAGCAACTTTTCTATCTAATGTGTTTAGGAAAACAAAGTCATCACTTCTGGAGAAATTGGCACACAATATTAATGGAAGTTCTGCTTTGTTTAACATAATAGGTTGCTTGTGATTTAGAGTGGGCAGACAAAGCTCTCTTGTTTGTTTGTGATAAGATCTGAATTAAAGCATTTCAGACCATTCTCAGGTAAGTCGTTATGTGATTCATTATGTCATGAGTTCTGAGATCAGTCATTTTGGCTTTGGTGTTTAAGATCAAAGCATTCCAGATGCTCTTCAGAATAATGGTTGTTAGGCTGAAGTGACATCACTTTCTCATGTTCATATATGAATTTATATGGTAAATTTGTTAATATAATAGCTGTCTGTAGATGTCTTCATGTCTGCTTTCTGCTGCTGCTGCAGTTAAAAGATTATTGCATATTTACATTTTTTATCACTAAACATGTTGAGAATTGCTAAATAAATCTTTTTTCAAAGCAGTCAGCAACACTGTCTGTTGCTATCAATGGCCATTTTGTCATGCTGTGAGATTCAGTTGTAAATTTCATTTCGGCCTTGTTGCTATGTTTCGTAGCAACAAAACATGTTTGTCACATGTTTGTCACAAATATCATCATTTAAGAGTTCTTCCTCTTATTTAAAAAAAACAAAAACAGTCTCTATTTTTTTATTCAGGTTTGATTTCAGATTTAGATTTAGATTTTAACAACAAAATAAAATATTCCTTCTTGTCCTCCATGCAGCTACCTCCCCAGCAAACATGTCCCTTTGGGCCCAGGTGGGCCCTCATGGGACAGCCCAAAGTGTGGGCTAGGTGTGGGCAAAGTTTGTGTATACTGTGGGCACATTGGGCAAAGTGTGGGCATACTGTGCGCAGAGTGTGGGCAAAGTGTGGGCATCCTGTGTGCATGCTGTGGGCAAAGTGTGGGCAAAGTGTGGGCATCCTGTGTGCATGCTGTGGGCAAAGTGTGGGCATACTGTGGGAAAAGTGTGGGCATACTGTGGGAAAAGTGTGGGCATACTGTGGGCATGCTGTGGGCAAAGTGTGGACATACTGTGGGAAAAGTGTGAGCATACTGTGGGCAAAGTGTCAGGCTGTAAATTATTAATTCACAGCCAATAACAATAATAATGAAATATATTGAGATTTATTTTTAACAACAATAGCAATAAAACATCATTAAAATCAACAAAATGCTATTAAAAACAGCAAAACACCAAAAACTAACAAAACCACAAAACACTTAAAACACACATAAAAGTAAATAAAAACTGTCACGTTAGAGCCATCTAACCCTTTCTTGCTGTCCCCCATTCCCGTCCTTTGCATTGCGGAGCCATGTTTTAATGCAGGCCTACACCTTACATGCTGTAGCTTGGCAGCATTTTGTCACAGCATGTAAGTAAGAAAGAAAACAATTGAATTACAAATATTAAAAAGAAATCAAGAGTTGTTCAAGTACTGTTAAGACATTTAAACCTCTTGAAAGCTGCAAAAACCTGCATTCTGATTGGGGGAACTTGATATTAGTTATAATTAAGGATTATTCCATATGTATAAGATTATTTGAATTAGTTATTTTGAAATAAATGATGAGTAATTATTTTATCCTGCCATGCAGGGCTGAACTAGGACAAAAATAAAAACATCCCTGGCATTTTGGCCCAGGCTGGCCCACTATATTCAATCATTTCATTAAAGAATATCTATAAGAATTTCCAGTCAGGATTCAGGCTATACATAGTACAGAGTCTGCTCTCATCAGAGTGACTAATGATCTGCTTTTGTCAGGTTTTACTCGACCTTAGCGCAGCCTTTGACACTATTGACCACAGCATTCTACTAAATAGGCTTAAAAACCACGTTGGCATAAATGGAAATGCACTGGCATGGTTTAAATCATGAGTGAAAAGGTCTTATACCGATCACAAGTCCAATATGGAGTACCGCAGGGCTGAGTGCTTGGACCCTACATTTCACCCTGTACATGCTACCTCTGTGAGCAATTATTAAGAGACATGGAGTTAGTTTCCATTGTTATGCTGATGGTACTCAGCTCTACATTTCTTCTAGGCCCAATGAGACTCATAAATTTACTAAGTTAACAGAATGCATAGTCGATTTTAAAACTTGGATGACTAGCAACTTTCTACTACTAAATTCAGATAAAATAGAAGTTTTACTTGTTGGGCTAAAACCCTCCACGCAGAGCAACATAGAACACTGCCTTACTCTGGATGGATGCTCTATAAAGCCTGGTTCATTAGCCAAGAATCTGGGTGTCAATTTTGATAACAATTTGTCCATTGAAAGCCACTTTCCATTTTCATATTTGTAAAACCCCTTTTTTAGCTTAAAAATATATCAAAACTATGACACATGTTCTCGAAGTCGGACACTGAAAAATTAATTCATGACATCAAGACTTGATTATTGCAACGCCCTTCTTGGTGGCTGCCCTGCAAGATTAATCCAAAAGCTCCAGATGATTCAGAATGCAGCAGCCAGAGTTCTCACAAGAACAAACAAGTATGACCATATAAGACCAGTTTTGTCAACTCTACACTGGCTGCCTATCAAGCATCGTATAAATTTTTAAATCTTGCTGATTACCTACAAGACCCTGAATGGTTTAGCTCCTCAATATTTAAGCAAGCTCCTCTCCTGTTATAGTCCTTCGCGTTCACTGCAATCTGAAAATTCTGGCCAACTGTTAGTACCCAGAATTTCAAAAACAAGTGCTGGTGGTAGATCCTTCTCGTATTTGGCACCCAAACTTTGGAATAGTCTTCCCAGTGCCTACACATAGTCATATGGATTTATTACTCAAATTCTTTAAGGGATTATTAGGCTGCATTAATCAACACTTCCCACAGGAACAGATGTACTGGCTCCACACTAAATCTGTCTGTCTTTCATTCCCAAGCTGGATCCAAACTCTGAGACCAGATGGTGGGGGACTGGATGAAATGACCCTGAGACAGATCATCAGGATTTGATAGACTTCTTTAGTAAACCTACTGTTATATATGACAACTTTTAGCTTTATTTTGTTCCCTGCTTTGTTCCTTTATTTATTTCACCCAATTTCTCTGTGCCTCCCTTGCGTTTCTTGCCTCTGCATCTCTCTCTGACTGTTTTGACAGGGTGCACACTAACGCTGCACGCACGCACAGAGCCCAAAAGGGGAGTTGTTTAAAGATTTAATTGGGCCAGCCCAATGTCAATTAAGAAAAATACCAATGGACTGCTGATTAAATGTTTAATGGGCTGGTCTGTCCAGAAAAAAGCAGACACTGACTTTTTTGACAAATACATTAAACCACCACAAAGACCCCAGTGCCATCATTGAGTTAAGCAGATAAAAGAATGGGCCGCAGATATATGAGTTTTTTGGGACGATCAGACAAAAATAATATGAGATGTATCGGCTTAAAATGCCTTGTCTGCCAGATGGCCAGTCCACCCACACTGCCACGATGGAAAGTTGATAGGTAAATTATGCAATAAAAAATCAGGATTGTGCAAAATTGAAGTGTATTCACATGATAATGAATAAATCTGTTACTATTTTAACATTTATTTTTAAACAATATACAATACAATCTGTAGCTGTAACAAAAGTGCTGGAGCTGTCAAAACTCAATGTTACACAAAGTCATGCAGTAGACCTATGATGACAAACAAATGCGGATATCTGGGTACAGGGAACATTGTTCATTTATATATACTACTGATTATGGATTTCTTCTTCCCCTTTTCTTTTTTAAAATTCTCTTTTTAAAGACTTATCCCATATTTAAACATTACATAATGTACCTATAACTGCTTTGCAGACCAGCATCTGCCCAAAAGCCAACTTCTGGCCAGAGCCTTTTTTAGCATAGCTGCTGGGCCAGTTGTGTGGTCAGGACGAGGACAGTGATGCGCCTTGTATTAAAGGATGGGTTTGGACCTCCAATTACTGCCAGATACTTTGCCTAAATTAAGGCAGTAATACATTAGTATATTCACATAACAGCTATAATGAAACTGTAATGAAAATTAAACAAAACTTTATTCATTTAAATGTATTTATTCATTTAGCTATTTTATCAAAAAGCCTTGCTTCAGTAATAATATTCAAACATTTTGAGCTGGTGACCTCTGGTTGAGTTCACACAAAATTTTTGTCAAGGTTTGATGCTTCTGTATGCTTCTGCTTTCCGACCTAAGATTAAGATAAGTTAGTCTTTGGCAATATGCCACTGTAATATGCCACTAAGTTTGTCATAAAGACAATACAAATACAAATACTTACGACAAATAATTAAATTTCATAATTATTTTGCAATATATAATTCATGTTTAATATGTTTAAATAGCCTTCTCTGGATAACTTAATGCTTTAAGTTGTTTATGAAGACATTACTGATGACTCTAACTCGCTATATGATGTAGCTGTGATTGATCTACCTGCAAATAAGTGCCTGACACTCAAAAAATATACTTACAAAACCAAAGATGATCTCTGAGATGGCTGTCATAATAGCCATTGGGGTATATTATTTAGCTACTGCTGACACAATTGATGCAAAACAAAGGCAAGAAACATTAGTAGTCAGACATTACTATATAAAGTAACATACAGTTTTTCATTAATGACAAGATGATGTTCTAAAACAACAACCGGGAATTTTTTTTACCTTTTTCAGTGTTTTTTATTACATTAATCTCGCATTTCTATACACCTTGTTAATAAAGCAAACTATGCACTAAGCAGAAGAACGTCACTAGGTTACCTATATAACCCAGGTTCCCAGAGGCAACAAGAGGCTGCATCGAAAACACTTTGGGAACACTTATGTGTGACCATGCTCTAAAACGTGTGTTACCCTGCCGAGGGAATCCTGGGTGACGTCACCGGTGGGGATGACGTAGCGACCAGAAAGTATAAAAGCAAATGCGGTGGAGACAGCAGCAGCTTCTGGATTGAGAAGGAAGCACTTACAGGGATGCAGAAAAAGTATGGCTATGGGACTCAGCGTTTCGTTCCCTCAGGGAAGCTGGGTTACATAGGTAACCTAGTGACATTCCCCTTCAGTAACTGAAGCTGCGTCGAAAACGCTTTGGGAATGAGTATGCCCATGTGCCCAATGACTGACCAATCCCTAAATAGTGTGGACTAATGGCATGAAGGTCAAGGCTATAGTATTTGATGAAGATCAGAGGGGTGGAACATCCTGCAGTGTCACAAATGTTGTAAATAGAAACACCAGATGAGAAGGTTTTGGAGGAGCCATACCTCTAGTTAAATGAGCCCTGAGCCCCAAATGAGAAGGGATAGTGATAGCATCCACTGTCCACCTGCTGAGGGCCTGCTTGTTCGCAGAAAGTCCCTTCTTATATGGACAGTTGCAGACAAATAACTGGTCCAACTTTCTCCACAGGGCAGCTAGCACTAGACGCATACAATTAAGCTTTTTCTGATGAGGGTCCTGAAAGGAAGGAGGACAGAATGCCTGCAGAATAACTGGCCATGGAACAACAGAGGGCACCTTGGGGACATACTTTGGCCTAGGATACAGTAGAACTCTGGCCATGCCAGGGGCAAATTCAAGACAAGATGGGGCCACAGAAAGCTTTTTGTAGGGGTTTAAAAGGAGCTTTTGACAAGGCCCCTACAACCACAGCCAAATCCCAAGAGGGCACTCTAGGGTGTACCGGAGGCCTCAGCCTCTGGGTACCCATGAAACGCATTACTAGTGGGTTTCTCCCCAAAGACTGCTCACCCAGAGGGGCATGGTAAGCAGCAATAGCAGCCATGTAAACTTTCAGAGTGAAGGAGGATAACCGATCCAGCACTGGACCAGGACAGTTAACCGACAATCATCACACCGTGAGATGAAAAGATGCCACTTGGCTGTGTACGATTTCCTTATGGAGGGAGCTCTGGACTGGAGTATGGTCTCCACTACCTCAGACCGGAAGCAATGCCCCCTCAAGAGCCCCTTAGCTTCCACAACTCCGGATGGGGGTTAAAGATAGTGCCCCCCGCCGGGGAGAGGAGATATCACCGGACGGGCATCTCCCATGGAGAGACCTAGAGTAGGGCTACCAGGTCCGCAAACCATGGCTGGCCCGGCCAGTATGAGGCTACTAATAGGAGATGAACCCCATCTTGGCGAACTCTCTCCAGCACTCCCGGGAGCAGAGCATTTGAAGGAAAGGTGTACAGACGAAGCCTCTGCCACATCTGTACCATGGCATCCAGCCCCAGTGGAGAACCACAGGGGTAAGGTCTCTCGAGATGCAAACAAGTCTACCTGGGCTTGACTGAACCTCTTCCAGATCTGCTCCACCACCTCGGTGTGGAGGTTCCATTCCCCAGCCCCTGCCTTGACAGGATGTCTGTTCCCTTATTGAGGTGCCCAGGGATGTACGCTGCCCTCAGGGAGAGCAGTTTCCCCTGGGCCCACAGAAGGGTTTGATACGCCAGCCTATAAAGCCACTCATGGCCGCCCCCCAGTCCGTGAGGGAGGCATCCATCATCAGCGTTACACAACGACAAGTAGCCCCCAACACAGGGCCTTGTGACCGGAACCAAGGTTTCTTCCACATGTCTAAGGCCTGTAAGCCTAGCCACATGACCTTGATCATGTGTAACGGGTTGCCCCTCTGGGAAAACCCTTTGGTCCTGAGCCACCACTGCAAGGGTCTCATGTACAGCAGGCCAAAAGGTACCACATTGGACGCAGCTGCCATCAGACCCAACAGTCTTTGAAACTGTATGACAGTGAGTCTCTCACTCTTGACTGCTGTGAGGATTGACTCGATCCAAGCTGGAGACAGGCATGCCTGCATCATGGTCGAATCCCACACTACACCTAAATAAGTGGTCCTCTTTACTGAAGAAAGCACACTTATTTTGCGTTTAGTCTTAACCCCAACTGTTTCACGTGAGCGAGAACAACATCTTGATGCAGAACCGCTATCTGCTCTGATTGAGCTATAATCAACTGATCATCTATGTAATTCAATATGCGGATGCCCTGCATTCACAGTGGAGTCAGAGCAGCATCCACACACTTGGTAAATGTGTGGGGTAAGAGTGCAAGACCGAACAGAAGAACTCGATATTGGTATGCTTTGCCAATGCTTGAGTTAAGCAGATTTCCCTGAAAGCAAACCTCAGGAACTTCCTGTGTTGAGGAAGGATAGATATATGCGTCTTTTAGATCTATCGTGACAAACCAGTCCACGGACCTGATTTGAGACATGACTTGCTTGAGCGTGAGCATTTTGAACTTGAGTTGCATGACTGAGTGGTTCAACAGATGCAGATCTAAAATCCGACACAAACCCCCATCCTTCTTTGGAATGATGAGGTATCGGTTGTAAAACCCTGACTCTCTGTTGCGAGGAGGGACCATCTCGATGGCCTTCTTCCTCAAAGGGCATCCACTTCTTGTTTCATAACCAGAGCCTGCTCGAGGCCCACCAGAGTGGGAAAATCCCCATTGAATAGAGGCGGACGAGACCCAAACTGAATCTTGTAACCTCTTTCTACCGTGCACAGGACCCATTGTGACACATTTGGCAGAAGCTTCCACGCAGCCAGGTAGTCTACTAAGGGAATCAGTCTCTCAAGACTGACCTCTGGTGTGCTAAGAGCAGCTAGCTGCTCTGATCTAGCTGCTCCTGATGCCTCCTTGGAGGTAGTGAGCCTCCAAGAACCGCAACATTCCCAGGCGGAAACTGAGACCTGGGCTCAATGGAGACCGCTGTGCCCTGAAGCACTGGGGGTGACAGGATAAACAAAGTGATGTCCTGAGGGCACTGAGGAGAGACAAGCACCGTTTGCTGAGGTGCGAACCGCTCTTCCCCAGAGGGAGGAAATCCTGATGCTCTCGTGTTAGGACTTCTTGGCTGGAGCCTTCCTGTTGATAATGACAGTCCCCAGATCCATCATCTGTCTGGAAGACTTCGACCTGAAATGGTGCCTCAACTCCTGTTCTTTCTGTGGAGGAGTACAAATGGCGACGCTCCGTTTTTGGACTTAAGCTTGTGATGGAAAAATTGCTGGAACGTCGCTGCTTGTTTCTTGGCCTCCTGGAATCTGTCAACGACTGTATTTACAGCACTGCCGAACAGTCCAGAAGGCACTAGGGGGTCATCCAGGTAAAAAGCATCATCAAGCAACATTAAAGAGAAGGACAGGGTCAGCCATAGATGCCTTTTGGTGGCCACCAGGGCCGCCATGGACTGTCCAATAGCTCTGGCGGTGTCCTTGGTGGCCCGAAGTGAAAGGTCTGTGGCCCAACGCAGTTTGAAAAAAATCATTGTTTTTAATCTTTTCTCCCTCATCCATCTCTTTTAGCTTGATATGCCTGCAACACCGACATGGTGCTGACCCGCTGCCACGTATGCTTTACCCAACAAAACCGAAGAAGTCCTAAGCGACTTGGTTAATAATACCGGGGCCTTGAGGGACGATGCCACGGCAGGCGAGTGATTGCTCGCAAGCATCTCTTCAATACGAGAAACCGTCCCATAGCCACGCTCTTTAAGTCCCACAAGGTTAACATAGTGAGAGACATTGGGACTATAGTGGCGGGCCGAGTCTGGTTTATTCCATGATCTGGACACCAGAATGGCAAGAGCGGGGAACAGGAGGAACACATATTCTGAATGATTGTTTATCAAGTTTAACTTTTTCTTTGCTTACCATTGTGAAAACAACACTCTTGCCGAAGGCAAACAAAGATAAATAGCACAAACACACATAAAGTGCTTACGCTGCGTCTTATAGCCATACTTCCTGCATCCCTGCGAGCACTTCCTTCTCAATCCAGAAGCTGCCGCTGTCTCCAACGCATGTGCTTTTATACTTCCTGGTCGCTACGTCATCCCCGCAGGTGACACACTTGTTTCCAAGATTACACACGTGTTTCAGAGCGTGGTCACACAGAAGCGTTCCCAAAGTGTTCCTTTGTTTCCTAAACAGGGTATTCTAATTTGATTTGTGTTGTACATGTTTACTTAAGAAACTATTAAGAAGATATTTATGCTGACGTGAGAAAGACAAATTCTTATTTTTTGTTTCTTTAAAAAATAACTTAGTAGTAGCCGATAAATAGCAAAAAACTCAGATTTCGTCTGGCCCTGCCTATGAGTCTTCTCTGTCTCCCGCTCGCCTTCTTTCAGTGTATAGGTGAGAGACGTAGCTCAGTGTCCTACTAAGAACACTTAACTTTATTAAGGTGTTTATGTGAACAAAACAGGTCGTACATTAATTGAGAAAGGCAGTCCATTGCTTTTTATATGTGAAAGTGTCTGTTATTTCATTAAAATTGTCTATAGCCTGAGATAAAAAACAAACTGTTACCTCAGACCGTTACCTGTACTTATTTAAGATTTGTTTATGTTTTATTAATACCCTCAATTGTAATTGATATTTGTATGAAAGGCATGTGTTTTAAATTTTTTTTAAATAAAATACTACAAAAAAACTTTGTCAGACGGTATCCTGTCTTCAGAATGACTCCGGCTGTGCTGGCAGTTACCTCAGACCCCAGCTTATAACCATTGCAAGGAACTTTCACGGCCGTGTTCGTGAACTTTTCTCACATGGTCAGAGAACTGTATATAGGCGGAGTCTAATCTGATTCGCCATTAATAAAGACTCTTAAAAGAATCCATCAGTGATATAATAAATGTTTGAATACATATTTTAAAAAACAGTTTTATGTTTTATTGACTTTTCGCTTATCTCTTAACTGTCTAATAACCTGGGTTACCTGGGTTATACATGCCCTGGAATGTATATTGCTCTGACAGAGATGGATGGCCATCGAGAACCGTACCCCGGCCCATAAGAGCAGCCATCCATCATAAGAATTCTGTGATAGCATTGCACTCCAAGACTGAGAGCCAAGGTAAAACTGGGGTCTGATCCACCTAGAAAGTACAAAGTACAAAGCACTAGGTGCATAACCCTTATCATCCTTAGTGGGTGGTTCTTGACATGCTCTCCAACAGTCTTTCACATTTCTGTTGGGTGACTTTGACACTCCTGGTGCAAAAATTCAAACAGATCAGCTTTGTTTGATGGCTTGTGACCATCCATCTTCCTCTTGATCACATTCCAGAGGTTTTCAATGGGGTTCAGGTCTGGAGATTGGGCTGGCCATGACCGGGTCCTCCATTCAAACCTTGATTGACCTGGCTATGTATGGAGCATTGTCTTGCTGGAAAAAAAAAACAACTTCCGAGTTAGTTTCAGAACATATTCAGAGGAAAAGGAAACAAGTTTTCTTTCAGGACAACCTTGTATGTGCCTTGATTCATGTGCCCTGCACAAAGATGAATTTTCCCAGTTGCAACCCTACTGAAGCACCCCCAGATCGTTCACAGTGCAAGGTCTTTCCAGGTCTCCATCTAACTATTAGATGACCAGCTGTTTTTGAAAGCTGAAAATTGGACTCATCAGAGAAGATGACCTTACTCCAGTTCTCTGAAGTCTAATGCTTTTGGTCTTTTGCAAACCTCAGCCTGTCTTTTTTTTACTTCTCATGAATAAAGGGCTCTTCAAGAGCTTTGCATGACTTAAGCTCTGCCACTAGGAGCCTGTTTCAAACCCTCCTTGCCACGCACTTTACTCCAGCTGCCATTTGCCATTCTTTTTGTTGTCTTTTGTTTTTGTTGTCCTCAATGTGTGCAGCTTGACCTTGTTCTTATGATACATTATGTAACATATATGGCAATATCATTCCCGGTATAGGAACATATGTCATATATTACATTTATGTGTGGGCACTTACCATTAACCAGTGTCAAGTGAAAGAGCTCCACAGATAACCAAAAGAAGGAAATAAGAGGTCAACCTAAAAATATAATGCAAGAGACAATCAGTGAAAGTGATGAAGATGAGTACAGCATCAGAGTAAAATTCCAACAGACAGACCAAAGAACCAATGGACAACTTGTGGCAGAATATTATGTTATGAAAAATATTATTTTATCAAATATTGTTATCAATCTTACTTGAACCATCAGTATGTATTCATGAGTATGTTCTTAAAACTTTTGAGCTGAATTGGAGACTGAGCCTAGAAAACAGAGACAAGTGAACAACACAGAAAACAAGCAGGGAAACTTGAATTCCAATTCCAGCCAGAGGAACTGGAATTAGTTTAAAGAGGAGCACCTGAAAAAAAAGAAACTTACACTCATGAAAGCAAAACAGTATTAGGTTAAGAAAGCGATCAAGACGACCTCCAAAGAGGTTCACATGCAACATCTTTGGGACACCAGCATGTCACAATGTGCAGAACATGAGTGGTGACTATTATCAGAACTTCAAAATTCCAACCACTTGGTCAACAGTACCCCTTTTTAATCACAAAGCTAAAACTTTTTGATACTCATTGTGAACTACTGTACTCCTTATTTTAATTAAACTGTGTAATTAATTAATGTGGCTTTGGACTGCAAATGATATGGACTATTTATTTTACATACCACAACATCTGATTAGCCATAAACTGCTTCTGTATGCACACCAAGAACCTGTGAAACAAATATAAACAATGGATACATTGTGAAACCCAAACAGTGAGGCAGACACTGTTGTGTAGTTTAGAAAATATGCATTGTTTTAGGGGACTGAGCATGACCACGTTAAACCATTCCAAGTTTTATTTAATTTCAATTCAATTTTATTTATATAGCGCTTTTACAATGTTGTATTACTTAAAAGCTGCTTTACATAAAAAAAACAAATAATAATAATAAAACACAGAACAAATGTCAGATTGTTAACGGTGAGGGGCTCGTTGACGGTTTTGTTTGTGTGGAAAACAGGGCAATGACACGGAACTAAAACAAAAGATATATTTAATGAAAAAACCACAAAGAGAAACACAAACACTAACCATTCAAAATAAAGGACGATGACAAGTGCAGACAGCAGTGAAAACAAAAGACAAAAACACAATGAAAAACATACAATCGAAAAACCCAGGCCGGAAATATCCTAACGTTAATCCAAAGAGCAATCCAAGAACAAGAGCAAATATCCAAAAACCAGGTAGCCACGAGAGAACTTAGAACTAGAACAATGACTCACAAGAGAACTAGGAAAACCACCGACCACAAACAATAACCCACAACCCGCTACACGAAAACCAGGAACTTAAATACACAGAGTCATCAACTAAACACAGGTGCAAACAATGAAACAAAACCAGGAAGTGACATAAAAGGACAATGACATCATCAAAGTGAGACATGAACTAAACATCAAAATAAGAGTCTCGAGCTCCCGTTATAAGCGAGGAGCTCGTCAACGTAACACAGACATGTTAATGGTATTATTGCAAATAATATGTGTGAGATACACAACATGCAAAAGCAGCATACATACATAAAATATATAAAGTAAAATTTTTGACGTTTACAATTTACAAAACAAGGCTAAATTAGACGTCAGCAGTCTCCCAGCAAGTGAGGAATTCCATCTTTATCCTTTTATTGTCTTACTACAGTTTTATTATGCTGATAAACATTTAATCACTGCTTTAATCATTCATTAGTAGATTATTAAGTTTAAATAATTCCAATGATTAGAATTGTTTAATATGTGATTGTTTTGAAGAATTAAAGAACATGTGTTTTTTATGCTCTGTGTTTGTTTCAATAAAGAAGTGTTTTACAGAGGCTCTGACTGGGTGGGAGAGAGACTAGCTTGACCACAAAGTTCCCATCTCAAGATGCAGCTGTGTTAAAG
>JAZGTJ010007443.1:0-22836 GCA_036877575.1 Botia almorhae
TCTGTCTGTCTCTCTCTTTCTCTCTCTGTCTCTCTCTCTCTCTGTCTGTCTCTCTCTCTGTCTCTCTCTCACGCTGTCTCCCTCCTATGGATTTTCTGCAGGCCCTCAGCCAGCTCGAGTTCGGCACAATGAAATGTCTTTTAAAACCACATCTAAGGGGCTCTAGAGGCAGACTTGGCCAGACCTGCTTATAAAATTCACCGCCTCTCTACAAATATGAATAGAAAGACCTAAGCCTATTATTTTTCTCCATAATAAAAACTGAGAGGGGGCTATGCATCCGTGCTATATCCTGCCTCTCTGGTCTGTGAAAACCTGGTACCTGTAAGATCTTGGGGATAAGCCACCATGACACCGTATGAACCAGTTCCTGTGGTCACTCAGGGTGTCCGGGCGCTTCCTGCATGGCCGGGGTGAAAGTGTTTTTAGTTTAATATGCTGTCGGGCTGGGAGGGGAACCGGGTGGCGCGTCCGGTGGTCTGAAACCACTTGGACGAGTTTGAATGGCCTTGAGTGGTGATGTAAACCCAGTGCGTGACTCGTAATTAAGACTACGGCAGGCCGAAAGTGCCAGACCCTCCCTGCAAACCACATTTTTGGAAAAACTGTATTTTTAAATTTGACATTTATTTCCGTTCTTCCCCCAAAACTGGAATGTTTTTTTGAGGCTGTGAAAGGTTGTGCCTCAGGGCACAGCAGTCTTCAAGTTCCCTGCTAGATATTTGGCTTTGTGTGCCGCTTGGAGATGGCGGATTAATAAGAAATTGAGAGAAAGGGGTTCTGACAGCTGCAACGGAAAGACCTTCCGATGGAATAAGGTGGAACGCCAAATGCCGACTCCCACTTTTGATGGGTGCAGAAAGCCAAGGGCCACTTATGGGACATTTTATCGTTTATGCATAGACATTGTTTCTCATTTATGTCTCGTTTATTTGACCTTTTTAAGTCTCCTTTTCTTCCCACTTTTATGTCTGAGACACGTGCCTGTCTCTTATCCCAGTGTAGTGGACAGCAGTCAGTATATTTACACTTTTTTTTCAACCGTTCTCTGGACGTTTATTTAAAGTTCTCAGTCAGATCTGTTTCTTGTCTAGTGAAGGTACAACAGCTGAGATCTTTTTAGAGAATGTGATGATTAAATGATTTGCTTTCCTAACAGCTTCTGCTGTGCTGGGACGTGCAATCTTGTGGGTCTGAGGAACCCCCAGGATACCTCCAACCACACACACACACACACACACACACACACAGTAGTGTGTCTGCCGAAGAAATTGCACCCTACATCTGCCCCTCTAACCGATTAGCTGACTGGGAATGACAACCTTTGCTCTCTAATTAGGACAAACTGCTCATTCATGTCTGTGGAAGTTTTGTGGGCCATTTTTAACCTGCCTCGACTCTGCAAGTTATGATTCAGTGGCACATTTAAAAATGTTAGACATAAGGATGATTGCATTCAGTAACTGATCTTTTCTTTTGGGACTAAGAGAGACCAATATTCTCACTCATAAGCTATCTAGTCTTTGTTTTTAGTGTGAGCTGGGGGCATATCACTAGTAGTTTGCATCTCACAGTTAAGATCATTCAAGTGCGACGCTGTACCCATCAAACATCTGAAGCCAGGTTAAGGAGACAGAAGCCAGTTTCTTGTTTTTGCGGCATATATACTTGACGTTCGTGTGCTGGTTCCTGTCAAGATTGCTTTGTGAGTCAGCTCAGAGTTGCATGTGTGTCGAGTGCATTGCTGACGTTATTAACCCTGCTTAGTTCCAGCGCAGACAGACGCAGTTCTGTAATGAACTCCCTTATTCACTGACTAATGACTCCCTTTGATCTTCAGCCCCGAGACCTCTGGTCTGCCTCTGCCCTGTGGCGCTCCCTCCCTCCCTGTTTCTCATTCTCCTCATTCACACTCTTTCTTCTCCAACCCCCCTTGTTTCTTTTCTGCCCCTTTTCTGTGTACTGCAGTAGACAATCTATACTTCATCATTGTTGTGATGGTGTGTAAATGCATGTGGAAGCAACTTCAGCTTCGTGGCTCATTGCTCATGTGTTTTGGCTCTGACTGTTGTGAGTGGTCACGTTTAAAGTTGTTCTAATATCTGTTGGTTCTCTGTGTCTTGCAGTCAAATAAGGTTCCGGTGGTCCAGCCGTCGCATGCAGTTCACCCCCTCACCCCTCTGATCACATACAGCGATGAGCACTTCGCCCCTGGCCCGCATTCGGGGCACCATCCTCAAGACATCAACCCCAAACAAGGTAGATATGTGGCTAGAAAACCTGGCTAATGGCTAATGCTGGTGACCGGAGTGAGAGAAATGGGGAGGGTGAGGGCAGACAGGAAGGAAGTGATGTAATTAAACGAGGGAGATCTGAAGAACTATAAACAGCCTAAACAATACTGCAACACATGATCCAAAACGTTGCCATCATCCATTGTTTTCCAACACAAGCATGCGCTCCGTTATTCATCATTTGTAATTATGAACCTGGAAGCAAGAGTCATACGACTGTTCAGTGCTATTTCACTGAAAAACATCATTTCTGTAGTAAGATGGTTGTAAACGCTGTTTCATTTTGACTTAAGCTTTTATTAACAGAAGTTGTTATGCAGGCACACCCCAGAAATTTACAAAAAGATAATCCTCAGGTGTTTTTAGGAAACCGATAGAGCAGCATGGAAATTTTTAATGCCGGTTTTACCAGTTTTAGTTTATAATCTGTCATAATCATCACATGTATCGTAATCAGAGAGTTGCTATTTAGACTTTTCTGTAACAGGCAGTACTTGTGTGTGTGTGTGTGTGTGTATTTATGACCCTTGAGGGTTTAATTTAGCCCTGGGGCTTTGCTTTACTTCCTCTTTGATTTTAACTTTTATACACAAATACAGTCTTGACCTTGGTGCTTGTGTGTATGCACATGCATGTGTGTTTGTGTGTGTATGTGTGTGTGTGTTTTTAAGGGTGTAGTAATGAAGCTAAGTACTGCAGACCAGCTGACATCTATAAGCATGATTCACACCAGCAAGGCTTATTAGAACACGGCAAAAATGTTCCTAATTATCTCATAATCTGCTTATGCACTGTAGCCTGGTCTGTGTGCCACACTTCTGCTCTCCAGATGTGTCTGTCTAACACAAACGTACGCCATTTGCATTTCCTCTTCCTCTTGAATCCTGAAGCAGGTATGCCCAGGCATCATCCTGGACCCGACATTCCCAATTTCTACTCGCTGTCTCCTGGGGGAGTTGGACAGATGACCCCTCCGCTGGGATGGTGAGTGGGATGGCAAATGGGTGTATTAAAAGAATTTATTGATGTTTAATAAGATGTTTATTCTCATTTTACCACACGCTTAGAAACCATTCATAGGCATTTTTTTCCTGCCCAACGGCTGTCAGAGCTTTACACTGTCTAGTTTGTAAGAGTACAGTGTATTGAACGGACTGTATTTCCATCTTTAATAGCCTCCTTTTTGTTTGTCAGATTTGATACTTCATCTAACCTGACTAAGGTTCTATTGCATTAGAGTTCTCCTGCAGAGAGAACAACCAATGTTCTCGATCAATGGTTTACCGTGCCACTAAATTCCCTAATCGGTAAACACAGGTCTGATTACAACAGCATGACTGTTCCACCTCGCTTGGCACGGTAAAGCCGGTTTATTGTTTGGCAAACGAAGCTCGCTGTGGTGTTAACTCGCTGTGGTGTTTTTAGGTTCTCTCATCACATGGTACCAGGCCCGCCTGGACCCCATGCCACGGGAATCCCCCACCCCGCCATTGTCAACCCACAGGTGAAGCACGAACCGCAGCATGAGACAGACCTGATGCACATGTGAGTGTCTCCTCCAATCAGCTACAAGTTTTTAGAAATGCGCCACTGCATGCAACAAATCGCCCCCTGCAAAGCGATCCAAAGATTTGTGTGCCAAGACAGTTCCTTGCGCTTTTAAACAAAGCAGAGAAAGACTCAAGCTGAGGTAGAGTATTAATACACCAGGTACATCGAGGGTTTAGTTTGGTTGGTAAAGTATTGGGTCTAGTTCGCAAATGGAAGTGCAATACTGGGTGAGCTGGGAGCCGCGATAGAGTCGCAGAGAGAAAAGAGAAGGTTTGGTTGCCATTACTGGTGAAGTAATCTCTCTGCATGAAAGCACCCAACTGGATATAATTAAAAGCTGCTGCAAGCTTTTCGGCACTGGCCCCCAGATCGTTCTCTCATGCTGCTCTCTGATTGGTGGGTGGAATCAGATGTACGACCTCTTTCGTGCCACTCACCGAGCGTTTTTCCCCCACAGTATTTTCTTTAGCGCTTAATAATTCCCCTCATACACTTCTTAACCCTCTTCCACTGTTTCCCCAGGAAACCTCAACACGAGCAGAGAAAGGAGCAGGAGCCCAAGCGACCTCACATCAAGAAACCTCTGAATGCTTTCATGCTTTATATGAAAGAAATGCGCGCCAACGTGGTGGCCGAATGCACGCTGAAGGAGAGCGCGGCGATCAATCAGATCCTCGGCCGAAGGGTGCGTATCCCCATCACATCTCCAGGCCTCCTGCACTGTGAGACTTTCTCTGCCATAGTTAGAACTTCTGTCTGACAAATACTGCAATGGCTCCAAAAATCAGAGGCCTTCAGGCAGGTAGTGGGTTTAACGGAGCACGTTGCTTTTTTTGGAACTGGATGAGGAAGAACCGTTAAACATGTTTAATGCTTTAACCAAAGTCTCGGCGGTTTGAGGCAGCTAACCACAGCAAAGGACCGCATGGCAGCGTGGGGTAATAGCACCCTGACACAGTTTGAAGTAAAGCGCCGCTAAATTGGAACCAGTGTGTTGATATGAAATCAAAGTTATGTGTTTTTTTTTACTCCTTTTTCTTCTCTCATCACTGCATATGTTAATCTCTTCATCATGTTCCCTTCCACCCCCAGGCACGCACACACGCATTCATGCGCACACACGCAACATTAGATGGTTAACAGGGATTTTTAGCAAAACGCCAGCACGTGTCTCTTTGGAAGGAACTTTAAAGTGCATGTCAGTAATTTACTACTATTTTTTTTCTCCCCCTCTAATCTCTCTCTTCACTGAACAGTGGCATGCTTTATCTCGAGAAGAGCAAGCTAAGTATTACGAACTAGCCCGCAAGGAACGGCAGCTTCACATGCAGCTGTACCCAGGATGGTCTGCCAGAGACAATTATGTAAGTGTCCACACTGACAAGCCACCTGAGACACTTGTGCTGTTGTTTTGTTTATTGCATGGCAGGAAACATAATTTTTGAAGTAGCATTTTATTTGCACCAGCTGTAAGAAATATATACATCACTCACTCCTGAAAATACAAGATCCATCACTCTTACTCACCTTTATCAGTTGATTTTGTCCGAATGTTTATCTTAAACACTGTTGTAAGATGAGGCTGTCAAAAAAGTTTTAATGTCTTTTGCGTTGTCTAAACAAGGCAAAGGTATAAGAGATTAACCATTTTTAGCAACAGAATTTGTGGTTCAATATTCAACAATATTCAAAACCGATTCGAAAGACCGTCATACATCACCCATACAGTACTCATGTCATACCAAACGCCCCCTCTGCTACCCCGACCCAGCCTTGTCCAAAACTGTGATATATAACCAAACCGTGGCATTGGTATATCATTACACCTCTAGAAGCTTCACATCAAAACTATATTGCAATGACAACTCCTGACGTTTTAGACGCTGTAAATCTCACAGAATATATAGTGCCAGGATGTGATGCTAAAACTAAAAACGAACTTTCGCACTAATCACCAAACGGAAAGGCAACGAGACTAAAACGAAACACTTCAAAGACACATGAACTTTCATCACCCACGTTAGCAGTGGGAGCACACTTGTGTTTAATAGTGCTACGGATGCTAAGCGCATCCCTGTTCTGTCAGAGCTGTTTTTACTGCTCTGGGCCTCGTGCTTCTGTCAGCCAGGGTTAGAATACACAGATTAGCCAGTGAATAAGTGGATTATCAGACTTTACAGCAGGCAACCAGAGCGTAGCTCATATTGGACTGCCAAATGACAGTGCAGTACTATCTTTACCTATAGTCATCCTGCCAGGAGATTTGGGTTAAGCTACAAATCCTAAAGCGGTCCACACTTCTCACTCTAGAGGAGTGTTTGTCGTGTCAGTTGGAGCAGGGCTAGATCTTTCCTTGTCGTTTAACTTGGCGATTGGGCCATTCTGTCTTTTAAAATTACTTTGGATTTTCTTCATCTCCATTTCCGTTGACAAAGTAAGATAAGCTGTAGTACTACTGGGGTTACTGGGGATATATACTGGGGACTCATCAAATGGAAGGAATTTTAAAAGGCTGGTGTGTCACTTTAAATATTCCATTGGATATTTTGTAGGGAAAGAAGAAAAAACGGAAGAGGGAGAAGATCCAGGAACCTGCCTCAGGTAAGATTCAGAAGCCCTGCCTTTGTCCCCTCATACTTACTGTAGTTTGCCCCACTTCTCAGCTCAGCTTAATGTCACTTAATAGTGATATGTGTTTAATGATGAGAGACCACAAACTTTATACAAATTCACTGTTTTTTTAACACAACATAGACTTCATGGTATTTTGGCTTTCTTAGACGTAAAATAATGTTTTAAGCTTTGTAACACAGCTTAAAACATTAACAGAAAATTATTGACTTTCCTGAAAGGTCAGAAAGTAAGCAGGGTTATGATCTGGTATGATTTACTTCTTGGTAATTCTCGATATCTTTTTGGAAGTTTTGAAACGTATTGCACGTCCCACATATTTGTATAGTGCTTTTCAAATGCATTTCGAAGCTGCTGTAAAAGAAAAAGAAAGTTGTACGTAGTCAGACAGGTGTTTTGTTTATTTAGTTTTATAGGTACAGATTATACAGCTAATAGTTATTGTGTTATGCATTTAAGCAGAAATTATGATCATTCCAAGTCATCGCGCCACTCCACCCCTCCATCTTTCCATCTCGTTCACCTCACAATTCAGTCTTTTAGGATTAGTCTGTTCTGAAGACCTGAAGAACTGTTTCCTGCCTGACCCTCTTACAGAAACACTTTCTCCAATGTGTGATTGTACGTTTACATTCAGTGTACGTCTGGCCCTCAACCTAAAGAATACAATGTGAAGTTATTGAAAGTATATAAAGTTAATGGTCACACGTTAAATATAGACCAGCAAATTATGTTTGTTGGTACTACATTGACAATTAAGACCAGAGATGGACTTGTGTTACTGGTGTTCCTGTAGCTCAGCTTTCAGAGCACGGCGCTGGCAACGCCAAAAGCACAGGTTTGAGTTCCAGGGAACACACAACCTGATCAAATATATACCCTAAATGCACTGTGCACAGCCATTTTGAATAGCAAAGCGTCTGCCAAATGCGTAACTGTAAATGTTGGGGGCACATGATGGTGATTAAAAGCTACGATTTCCTGCAGGTACATGCCAGAGAATGAAAACGGCGTACATCTGAACAATGGTAAGAACTTCTTCCATACCTCTGGTCTGACTGTCGTAAATTCCCAGTTTTCTAATGTGGTTCCTGGCCATTAAAAAAAACCCTAAGACTAATCCTAAAGGTTCACCAGTCACCCATTCACTGCTGCATCGTGTGAACTTCCCTCTTCTGAACTTACTGGTTTAGCATCTGTGTTATGACAAGTCATTTTCCTCTCAGGAACTCTGAGGAAAACATGACATCACTTTCTTATGTAGGCTGATGTGTGGCTTGTGGCATTGGAGGCCGTTTTCACAAAAGCAATGCTTTTATCAGAAGCGGTTTGCTAGTCTACCATTTATTTGACCGATGACACAACAGAATGATCTCCACAACGTCGTCTGAGAACATCTACCAGATTTATTTTCCCATTCATTTCCTCCATGTTTAATATTTGGCATACATCTCCAATCACAACCTAGTGGCTCATGTTAATGCTGGAGCAGTTGAAGAACATTTGGAAACGCAGAAAGTAATACGAGTCAGTCCAGATGTAATGTAACTCTTTTAGCGTTCATCCGTATGGCCCCCATGTGTTATTAAGCCAGCTCTGTGAATGAAGATTGCCCCTGCCCGGCTCTCTCTTACATTTTTATCAATTTTAAAATCGCAAATGCATGACCAAAAGAAGTGTCTGATTGGTGAGAGTTCTCAAGCAAAGAGAGTTTTCTTCGCCAGGTAACCATGGAAATAATGAATGCTAGTAAGGCACTTAATTCACTCCACATGTGACATGCTTAGCTCATAAATATTAATGCCATTAAGTTCCAGTATTTATCTTTTACAGCTTTGTGAGATAAATAGGTTATGTGATGTTCTGATTCAGAGATCCGTGTCTTGTCCTCACCCGTGTGATTTACAAGCTTTGAGATTGTTATCTGAGCTGGAGCATACATGCCCTCCGGGCTTTTTTTTGCCACTGTGCACTTTTTTCAGAAATGGGGAAAGTCTTGTAATGATTCTGGTCTATTAATGCAGCTGGCTCTGAAAATAGTCTTAGTCAGTCAGGAAAGTCAAGGTTGTGAGTCACCATTGTTTGGCACATCTAACATCTTTGTTGCCACCTGGATGTTGACGTGGTGTTCTGCTGACTGTTCAAACGGTACTGACTTTATTGCTCTTCCAGGTTTGATGTTGGTGGGCTGAGGTTCTGCCATATAAATGAGTGTGATCAGCTGAAGGTTTAAAGGCTTTTAATGTTCCAGAGGTTGACAACAGTGAGGCATTGTGGAAAAGCGATGGAGGTGTGGCCCACTCTGAAGTTCACAACCTGCTCTGTGATGTGAAATCAAGCGCTGTTGGACAGCTGTGCCCGAGCTGGCCTGTCGTTACCCTGCTTCATGTCTGTGATATGTGAGGCCAGAAGTCAGTCTTTGATGGAAAAGCCTCAGAGAAGTGGAGAGACCAAAAGTCTCTTGTGTGTCGCCGAGTAGTGCCTCCTTTCTCTTCTTCATGTGCGCTCTGTGTCAGCCCGATGGACTTCTTTCTTCATGGTGATCATTGTAGGCATTCTGCTACCCTGTTGTGAAGATGAAAGGGGCCTTGGTGGGACAACTGTGCATTGAGAGACAAGATTTAGCATCAGTAGCATATGATAAAGTAGTTCATATTACTGAGGGCAGAGGAAACCGAGAAAGTTACCTTCCACCACATACTGCTGCCAAGAGACGCCATGGTTTATAAAAAGGCCTCCCCATGAATGTTCCCAGTCTGGGAATTTTGCTGGTATGTATGTAGAGAACAAAGAGCAGAGCTGGGCTTGTGTAAATGCTTTGGATGTCATTCTGTTAAAAGGCTTTTCAAGTGGCTCGATGATTTGAAATGATCAACTCCATCAGTTTACATTTAAACTTTGGGTGGTGTTGAGTCACACGTGGCCAGATGTAGGTCGTAACCTTGCACACCAAGCAGCACAGGAATCAGTAAAGCTATGTGGCGTCTACTACGTTTCCTGTACACTCTCTTACTTGCTTTCACGCCCCAGTCATCGTCTGGACCTTGCTGGAGTTCCGTTCCTAGGCAGTAAATCTGACTCCCATTGTGAAAGCAGGGGGAGCCCCCACTCTTCTACCCACTTTCATCCACCCCCTCCTTCTGCTGACGGCGAGCGGTGCGAGCGCTTTGAAGCAGCCGGGCAGTGGAGGGGAGTAGTCATTGTGCTACTCTTTGACAGTGCCGCCCTGGCTTGCAGTTCAGGCTTTGCAGGAGCACATCGTTCCTGTGCTCGAGCTGAGCCAGGGATCTCCGCACCTCAGATCTGGGCAGACCCTACCCACTGCCTCCACTCAAACCTTCCTCTTTCTGGTGTACCGCTACCCTTAACTATGATTGTTTCTCTTTAGGCTTGCTAGTTGTGAGAGAATTATTTGTTAGCCGAACCTTCTTTTTCCTCTCCAACGTTTTGAAAAACGGAAGGGAGATTGCAGCAGAAAGCCCTCCCCTTCAGCCACGGTTGGTTTCCATGCAGTTATAAAGACGTAATTGTGTAGGAGTTTTCCTCTCTTTAATGTTGCCGTCTCAGGGCCAAAGAAACTGCTGACAGAATGAAGCGGTTTGTTTCAAACTGGATTTTTCTTCCAGGTGCTGTTTATATTACTCAGACCCATTTTTTCACCCGTCTTCCCTCTGGTAGCTCATTGGTTGTAGACTCACAACCAGGACTGTAGACTGTTGAATTTTTATAGACTCCCGGACATGAAGCCAAGTGCTATAGAAAAAGGTCAAAAAGGTCAAAATGGTCAAAATGGACGCTGACTAGACCAGATTTCAGGCTACAAACTGACAGTGTTTCATTATAATGTCGTTGAAGCTTTGAACTTTTCCCTCTGGTTGTTGTTTTTATTTGGAATTTATCTTTGTAGGTGAAAAATTCCAAAAATTCCAACACTACCAAGTCTAACCATTTATTTTGTATCGGTGAAATGTGAATGTTAGATTTTACAACATTCTAAATCCGACTGTAACGTTTGAATGTTTGAGTTTGGTGTTTCTTGGGCCAATGTGATCCAGCCCATGTGGGGGACAAAAGGCTCAATTTGGGGAATTCTTCCCTGTTCTTGTTCTTGAGTTTTCATAATTATTTTAGAGCAGTCGCTTATGCTGGTTTTGGAGGAAGAGGAAGGTTAGACGAGGGAAGGAGGTGTGTTCCTCCCAGCTGCAGGCTTTTTGATTTGCCTCAGGAGATAAACGGCCAATTGAGAGACGCTGGGCTATGCCTGTTATCTTAACCTCCCACACTTCAAAGGCGGCCTCACTGCTGAGGAGGCACGGCGCGAGCGAGCTGACGAGAAGAACGGAGAGTGGCTGGCCGTTGAATACAGAGGAGCGTTTCATTTCCTGTGAGTCAGGGCTTGGCATTCCATGCCACAAATGGGAAGTAGCTCTTGAATCCCTGCTTTTGTACTGAAGCATACTGTAAAGGGTGGCCCAACGTCACCACCCCTGCCCTTCCCCAGCCTTACCTCTTAAAAAACCCTTCCCTCCCTTTCAACAGAAAAGCTTGCCAGACTTTTTCATCTGTGGCTGGGAAGGAAAACTCTCCTCTGGAAGGGAGCATAGGGCACAGGGAAGCTTTGAGATCATGGGATGATAAGAGTCGGCAGGGGAGGTAAATAAAAAGCATTGGGGCCCTTTTGCCCGCCACCAACCCTGCTGCCTTCCCGCTCACTTCATTCTGTAACTTTCTTTCTCTCCACGCATTCGGCACCAGGGTCAGCGCTTCCTGGAAAAGTAGTTGCCTTCTATCCGTGTGGGGTAAACCAGTCCACATGAGCGGAGGGATGTGTACTTGTATTGGTGCATTTATATGTGAAAAAGCTGGAGTTGCAAAACTTGCATCTCACAGAAAAGGCTGAATTCGACCTCAGCTACAGGGAGGAAACGGTTACTAGTTTTGTCTTTTATCCATCTCTCTCTCTCTCTCTCTCTCCTCCCATCTAGCCATCAGAGGTTTGCCCCTGTATTCCTGCCATTCACTTTGATCAGGAATTCTATTTGATGCCCTTTTGAATAGGCCCATACAGCCGGTCAACCACATTGGTTAATCTGGTACATTTATTTCCCCTCTCAAAAGGGATTCGGATTGGACAAACGTTTTGTGACAGGAAGTCTTAGTTTTTGGGAACATGAAGTGGATAAAGTGGGGAATGTTCCTTTCTTTCACAATGGTAAACAGGGGAATATTTTGAGCCTTTTGTTTTTGGCAATTTGTTGAAACTTCTGTCTGAACAAGGCACACGTTACAATGCAGAGACTCACAGATCAATTAAAATTCAGATGTCGGTATAAAAATGTCCTTTTCCATGCATTTTTCTGATAATTTTCACGTTAGAATGAGTATTTAACAATAGAACAGATACAATATACCAGAATGTATATTGGATTGTATCTGTAACAATATAACAATGTATCGCTTGTCATATAAGCTGCCATGTCCACATTGACTGTACATTGACTATGAGTAATCAGATGCTTTGGTAATGTTTCTGTTGGTTGTTTTAACTCGAGTCTTACCACATTTTTCTCTGTTTGCATTTTACAGGAGGAAAACGAAATTCTTTTTCGTCTTGCAAAGCAAAGACAGGAGCTACAGGCCCCCTTTTAGAGATGGAAGCCTGCTAGATTCCTCAATCCCTCACCTTCCATCACCCCTTAAACCCTTGCGTAATTTCCAGAGGGTCCCGGTTCGTGAAATCTGCTCCTCGGCTGCAGGCGCTGCTGTAGAGACATTGAACTGAGAACAGACAATCATCAACACAGGCCCTCACGCAGAACCGCAAATAACTCGTTCCAATGTTCCATTACCTTTCAATTTTTAATTCACTCCCTGAACCTAAGGCATTGCACTGATTATGTTCTTTGACCGTTTGTAACACGCACATATGACCACATGTAAACACACACACACACTCTACACCCGTTCTTAAGTTATTCTAAGTTATTTGGCACCTCTGTTTGTTGTGTGTTCATTGTCACCCCTCACTTCCATTCACTGCCCAATAAAATGTAGCATCGCAGGGGTCTGCCACACCTGACGACGTTCTGCCGGAACGTTTATTTGGGGATGACATGTTGCCCAGGAAACAGTCTCTGTAGGTTCCGTTTTGCATTATGGCGCTCTGGTGCGAAAAGGATCAACGTTTTCATTTCGCTGTTACATCTTGAGTTCAAGTTTAATTTGAATGCTTTTTTTTAATCCTATTTCATTTCTTGGTGTATATTTTAAGTGATTTTTTTTAATCGTTTTATATATATATATATATATATATATATATAATGGTATATGAAAATAAGCTTGGAGACAGGAAAGCCGTTTTTCTTGTTGAAGCTTCTTGCAGAAATAAGTCTTCTTTTTGATAACTATTTGTAATGAATATTGACCTCCAAGTCTTGCGCAGATGTAAAATAATGCTCAGTGTGTACTTTTTAAAGAGATGTCTGGATGTCACTTTTCTCTGTATTTTTGCAGGCAACATTAGGACAAAGGTGAAGAGTAGGTACCCAGAGGCCTATATTTTATTGATCTGAATTTGACAAATGAAGCAGATATATATCTATATATATTTACCCCAGCACTTGGTATTCCTCTTTTTTTTTTTGCGATGTACCTCTGTCCTCTCTTGTAGGTAAAGTGGTCTTTCACCATGTTTATTCCATGCAAACATTTCCATGCTTTTATAAAATTCTCTTGTAGTATTTTCAGGTGTTTTTTTTAAACATTCATTGTAATATTTTGAATCGTCAACTTGGTTTGGCATTTTGCTTCCAAGTAGTCATGTCTGAACTGTTTCAACATGTCTTTTTTATGAAAATAAATAGGCATCTTTGACCGAACAATAATCCGGCATGTTTCTTCTTTTTAATATTGATACACTGTTTTTTGAGAATATCTGTGTGCTCGGTATTGGATCCGGAGTGCTGAAGAATCAGGAATGATGCAACGGCTCCAGTAAAACTTCACAGGACTTCTTGAAATCTACAGGCAATATAAACACCGAGGTTATTTCAGGATGCGTTGATCCTGTGATTGTTTCATTTATTCACAGCAGAACCGCAGATATCCCTCGCATGACAAACACTACAAACAGGCTTTTCCCGGCGGGACAGATGAACACACATATGGCTCCATCTATTGGAAGAGAATCATTTATAGGATGGCTGCTTTATCAAAGTCAAGTTTTGTTGAAGCAATTATTAAACAATAATTATTAGACAGTAAATGTTTACAGCAAAAACTAAAGATTTAATACAACAACATGTATGTGAGCATTAAACGGCGGTGATATCGGGATTCAGATTTGTAATGTTCTTGTAAGTTCTACTGTGATGGGAAAATAAATGAATTTATTTGGAAGTATAAACTAAGTTTTGAAGGTCTGTCTGTCTGTCTGTCTGTACGCTTTAACGCGTCTTCAAAAGCTCATCCCCTCTGTCGTAATGCCATCTATGACGTCATTTACTCATTCATTCAGACTCATTTCCGGTGGTCAGGTCACGGTCACGTCTGTGTACTGGTTGTCCGCCAGCGACCCGGAAACACGTCATTTCGGTTGCGGAAATACATCACGGCAATACAAAAGCCAGATAAACTGATAAAAGTAGCTGTTTGATCAAAGGGGAAACCACTTTAAAAGACAAACATTACAGAAATTGTTTTAAATGTAAAAGGGGAGATTCAACATGAACATAAATGTATTTTGACACACTGGTTGGTCAACGCAGAGATGTCCATCATTAATGTGTTGAGTTACACCTGTTGCTGTTCTACACAGACGCCTGTGTGAGTTTCAGAGTTGGTTCACGAGTTTGAGGACAGATGTCGTCTAATGCGGTAAGTGCGACTTATGATTTACAAATAAGCCACTGTATATGCACCAGACACCCCATTCCTAACCAGAATGAGCTGTGTTAACGCTTTGTAAATATCCTGAAAGCCACAAATTAAAATGGATATTTTAAATGTTGTCTTAAAGATCCTTTTGTGGCCCGTACCAGGGGGCGCTAACGAGCCCTCCTGCCCCGCCCATGTGCTTTATGTTCCGCACAGATTGAACGTGGAACTGCAAAGCGTGTGCTGACTTCAGAATCAGCAAACCAAATCAATTTAAAAACTACATTTCAGAAGTCTGTAAACATAGCACAAATAAATTAGGAAACACTGACCTCTCGTGGCCACATAAGATTTTTATTTTTCCATGTCTGATGGTTACGCAACAATGAACAAAGAAACGCACACAAACCTTTTATTCCACAATAATGTCGTATACATTCAAAATAAATGTGTGATGGGCTTTAACAATCACTGCAAGGCACTGGGTGTAGTGTCAATAGATGTTCAGAATTTACCAGAATCATTCCAATAATTTTCCGTAGAACTATTTTACAGGTCCCACTTGATTTGTATTTCCTGTTTTTAAAGGCTTCCCTGGGACATTAGATTATTTCAACGAGTTTTATGATCATGCAGTAGCTCCAGACAAACAGCAGGTCCATTTGTTTATTTTGTTGTAGACAAAACCTTTGTCCTCTAGGCCAGTACTCTTCCATCATTTGTACTTATAGAACCCTTCCCCGGTTTTCCTGCCGAGCTTGCCCTCTGAAACCAGTTTGTTGAGAAGAGGGCTGGTGCTGAACAGCGGGTTATCGGGATCCTTCACGTGCCAACCTACACGACCCCATCAGAGCAAAAGAGCGGGTTTTAAAACTCAACACACGTGTTACATCACCTTACACATACTCAATTCAAAACGCTCACCATCAATAATAAACTTTGAAGTGTCTAATCCCACATAATCCAGGAGCTCAAAAGGACCCATAGGATATCCGGCTCCGAGCTTCATGGCAATATCGATGTCTTCTTTGGAGCCGTGACCTAGAGACAGACAGAATGATGAAACGCAGAAATCAAAACGTTCTGGGTTCGGAGCATTCATAAATATTCCCATTATGAACCCTTAACTGCTTTGAGCGTACCTCTCTCGTGTAAACGAACAGCCTCCATCATGTATGGAACCAGCAGACGATTCACTATAAATCCTGGTGTGTCCTAAAAAACAGGATTGGGATTTTTTTATAAAACAATGCAGGAACGTTTGTCGTCAAAGTGAAATAAAAGATTTACTGCATTTAAAACAGAACTATGACTAACAACCGACATAAAATCAAATTAAATTAATATCTACAATTTGTGAATGTTTAAAAACGTTGTCACAAGGTGAGATGTGACTTTATTTGCACTACAAAGAAATAATATAAATATGGTTGGAAGCAGAACTTTGACATCATCTTACTTTACATGATACGGGATGTTTCCCCAGAGCTTTGCTGAACTCGAGGAGAGCGTCAAACGTCTGTTGGCTTGTCGCCGGGGTCTTGATCACCTGAGATTAAGATATTCAAGTTTATTATATTCACGCTCAAATAATGATGAAAGTAAAGCTTTCAGATATTAAATTATGCTAATTTCAGAATATCTAGAACAGATTCGTTTTGTCAACTCATGTCAAGCAGCTACAGTAACTGTATCTGGACAAAGCACTGACTGAAACAGCACAACTCAAACCTCCACCAGCTTCATCATGGGAACAGGGTTGAAAAAATGAAGTCCACCGAACCGGTCTAATCTAGCTGTGGAGCTGGCGATGTCTGAGATGGGCAGGGAGGACGTGTTGCTTGCGAAGATGGTACGCCTGCAGACGACACAAACAACTGACTGACACGACACTGACGATTACAGTACACAGAACTCTTAAACATCCCATAAACAAACTCACTCTGGTGCCACTTTGTCCAGAGATTTAAAAAGATCCTGTTTCACTTTGAGGTTTTCCACAATCGCTTCCACCACAAGGTCGGTTCCCTGAACCACAGAGACAGCGTCTGCGGCCGTGGAGATGTTCTTCACGACCTTCTGAACGAACGCCTCTGCATCCTGGAGGACATGATTGACAGATTCATTATAACAGAAGCATCATCACGGATTTGTGGCTTTTTGTTAACGTTTATTAAAGTTAGAACCATCTATATGCCTGCATGCGCTTCAGAGCCGATGAAAACTGATCATGTCTCCTATGAAAAACTGACAGTGTGAAAACGAACCTCTGGTTTATCGGCAAACTTTTTCTTTGCCACTCTCTTCAAACTGGTCTCGATGCCCTTGACAGACTTCTGCAGGATGTCTTCAGATGTGTCCACCAGCACCACTGAATGTCCTGTGGCCGCAGCAACCTGACAAATTCAATTGAATTTACATTGTTATTAGTATTCTAATTCATGAACGGTGCATGACGTCATGTGACGTCACCACAAAGGGATGGTTACCGTAACGCAGGCGGCTGGTTTGACGTGTATGGCTTTACAATGGAGTTTATAGCAGCTCAGAGAGACACTAAGTAGGGTACGAGTGCACAACTGATTTGAGCTTGTCCCATTCACGTCTGTATAAATCGACGTGCAACAGACACTGTTTAAAGAGTTTATAGAGGTGTAAAAGTTGCCTGTCGAATAAGTAGGTGAAAGGTCACTGCGACAAGACAGGAAACAGGCAACACAACCTGAGTTTGCAAGGTAAATCGCCCGGCGATTTATTGACACATGAAGCCACGGTGCAATTACACACAACGCGCAACTGTTCTTTAAACTACTCTAATCAGTTTACATCAACACTTCTGTGTGTAGCATTTAGCTTGTAGCAATGCTGTCTTATAAACGAGCTCTGCAGATGCACGCACGCGTGTTTGTGGTACCTGCGCTATGCCCGCACCCATCAGTCCTCCGCCGATAACAGTGACATGTTTGATCGCTGCGTGTCGAGCTGAGGATGATGAGAGAGATCTGATGAACTGACGCGTGATGAAGGCCATGACCGACTCGAGAGCTGACAGCCTGCGCGTGCACACACAGCTCCAGGCGCGCGCTCGAGAACTAGATCAAGGTTGAACTGATCACGTGGTTTCCTCCCTGTGCCGACGTCTTGTCACACGGAGTTTATAGAAAATAATATCTCTTATTATAAACAACACGTTGTCGATTTGTTTTTTTATTCCTGGAAATTGTTTTATGTAATTTGTTGTTTTGTACAAAGTTTCATACGAATATTATCATTCCTATACAACAATTACGTAAAACCGTGTATCTTTTTAATCTTTTTCATTTTTATTAAACGGAAATACTCAAATTCGTAATTACAAAAAACAGCAATTTTTAGGACTAGTTGATTTATAACTAACCTATGTGGTGCGCTTCATGCGTTCGTAAATTAACAATTAACAATATTAGTAAAAATATATTTTTATTACACACAAAAAGCCATAGGATGTTTTCATATTTTTAATACAGCTTCTGTCATTGTTCAAATCAATAAGAATGCAACAAAATTATGCGAAAAAATAAACAGTAGTACATGACAGACACAAAATACAGATAAAATGTACTTTTAAAAACTTAATTTTACAATGAAATGAAAATGTTATAATATTTAAGTGTGTGTCTGCTTATTTTTTTTAAATCATTTATTATAAGAAACATTAAATTATGATTCAATATGATACAAACATTCTCATATAAACTATAAACGTTTTGCTTTATAATACTACAGTTCAATACTATAAGTCTTCTCAGGTCCAAGTAACTGCTCTTCTGACAGGTCAACATGCACAATTTTCTTTTCACAGAAGCCCCTGAGCTCCAGGAATGACGTGTCAGCGTTCTTTGCGCCTGTTCAGCGAGCTGTCACACAGACAGTATATGGGCATGGAGCCAGAGTGAGACCAAAGCGCCCCTGCATGGCTGGAGGAGGTTTCCCCTCAGGGAGTCTGAATGAGAAGGACTGCATTAAACTGGTGAACATCAGAAACAGCTCCATTTTAGCCAGCTGCTCTCCCATGCACACCCTACGACCTGTGAGGTGAGGACAAGCCATTATTAACACCAACAGGAAGTAAAACAGGTGGTTGAAAACTTAAGGAATTAAGCATGTGATATTGGAGGTTTCTTAGCTGCATATTATAGTCCCAGACTTACCTAGACCAAATGGTATAAAACATTCCTTCCTGAGAAGCTTTCCCTGTTCATCCAGAAATCGTGCTGGATTAAAATCATCTGGATTTTCCCACTGAGTGGGATCCCTATGTACTGACCAGAGGTTTGGGATGATAACTGTTCCTTTAGGAATAGTGTACCCTCGGAATTCTGGGAAGAAACAAATTGAACTAAAATGGTTTAATTGTTCTGGATTTCACCACTGAACATATTTGAATGGAGATACTCTTCGAATTTAAACACCAAACAGTAAAAATAAAAGTTGCACTTTAATCAAAATCAATATTTTATATCAACATCTGTGGATTATAGGAGAGGTGACATTGACCCGATTCAGCTGTTCATTAATAATTTATACGACTGTCTGCAAAGCTGACCTGCAGGCAGGAAATGATCATGAATACATGGATTAAACTTGTGTCATGTGACTCGTCATGTGAATTAGCTTTAGAATAACACAAACTATATAATAATAATATAGTAATAAATGTCATTCCCATTACGCCACTGCCCAGATACATTTGGTGGGGCACTGTATGGGGTATTTTTGAATGAATCTCACAAATATTGAAATCATACTATAAACCACATTCAGATGAGAAAGACACACTATATATTTTGCATTCTCCTAATCTCAAATTCATTTGAAGCATAAACATTTTCTTTCTTTTGATTGAGTTTTGGAAAAACAGGAAAAAATCACAATAACTAATAATCATTTTCCATGAGGCAGCAAATTTGCTGTTAAATCTGTTCTGGTTTGGAACAGTTGGTCACATGGTTCAGTTCCTCACCTGTGGTTTCTGAGGCCATGTGGGGAATCGCCAGAGGAACAACTACAGTCATTCTCTGTACCTCCATTATAGTGGCTTCTGTATACGGCAAACTGCCCTTATCTGTCAGAGACGGGACTCTCTCACGCCCCAACACAGACTCAATCTCCTGCTGAACCTTCTCTGGAGGTGTATAATTCAATATGAATCACTTTGTTAAAGAAGACATTGGATGCCCATGTTCCACAAGTTGGTAAGATTCTTTAGTGTCTTCATGAAATGTGTGTAGTATTCTTTACAAACTGGCCACATTTTTGCTTTTGTGAGGTGGAAGACATGCCAGAAACCAAAAAGCTAAAAAAGTGACAATTTCATCTGATGTCCCCTTTAAATGCTATTTCTAAACACACCTAGCGTAAATATATGATTATTGTAGTTTGCATGTGACTGACTGCTGATCGCTACCTTGTACGTCCGGATGCAGGCACATGTAGAGTATACTCCACAACACACTGTTTGTGGTAGTATCAGTGCCCGCGATAAACAGATCCCCAATGATGTAGAAGAGATCTTCCTCTGAGAACCTGCTTTCTTCTGTACCGCCTCCTTTTTGCTGGGCCAGCATCTGCACCAGGTACATATCTATGAAGTCTCTGGGATTTTGCGGGTCCAGCGTGGCTCTGTGCCTTGCTATGATTTTCTTCAGGAAGGCCGTGATGCCGATCTCAACGCGCCGCAGCTCCTTGAACACGCCGCAGGGCAGGTAGTACAGCCAGGGTAAGATGTTGATCAGCAAAATGGAACTGCTGACGCTGATTTCCAGGCCGCGAGCCATGAGGTTCAGCATGGTCTGGAACTCCTTGTCCTGGTGATTGAAACGCTGACCCAGGCTCATGGAAGAGATGACGTTGGAGACTGCATTGCTGATTAGAGGGGTCAGGTCGATGCCAGAAGCCCCCGCTGGCTCGTTTAGGCTGAGCAGCTCGGTCTTGATCATGCTCAGACCGTCTCTTATGCACGGCTCCAGACTCAGCTTGCCGAACCCGAAGCTGCGAAGAGAGCTGTGGCAGAACTTGCGATTTGTCCGCCACACTGGACCGTACGGTGCAAACACAATCCCTGCGGACAAGATGTCATTTAATAGACAACTGTTCAAAGCTCTGGCGTTTCACATTGTAATGTTACTGTTGTGTCTTCTTTGGAAACTTAAACAAACAACAATATTTTGTAGTACAAAGTATATTCAACTTTTACTTGTATTCTGCTTATTCTGTTCAAATCTGCTGTATTGTATTCTGTTCAGCTGTGCTCAGTTCTATTCTATTCGGTTCTGTACAATTCTGTTCTACCCCGTTGTGTTTAATTCTATTCTGTTCTATTTTAATTCAATTCTATTCTACTGATCTAACATTTCATAACATGAAAACAACATTTTATTAAAATTAGGACGGACTGGCATTCCTACCTTTCCTCTTGGTAAGAATAGTTACGAGCGGGATTTCTGGTCTATCAGAGAAGACCTCGGCATGGTTAGACAGCGCGTCCCGCACAGCGTCATAACCCGTCAACACGACCATGAGCTGAGGTCCAACAAAAATACTAAATACGTTGCCGTACAGTTTGGACATCTCCATTAATCCAGCTTGAGGTGACAATGGACTTGACGCCTTTTTCGCAAACTCTTCGCGATTCTGTGCAAATCGTCTTAAAATAAACGCGGGCACAAGGAAACCCCCGAAGTTGCCCACGATGGGCCATGGTTTCGGACCCGGAGGAATATTCGCGTATTTCTTTAGCCTTTGGTACCGCCGCAGCACACAGAAAACCGCCACAAACACAACCAGGCCCACAACATTTGCAGGAGAAAACGCATTTGTCAGGGTCAGAGCCTGCCATAGACGACGCATACTGTCCACGAACCGCTAGTCAAATGAAGTGTACACTGGAGCAGAAAGCATAACTCACGGCTGATCGATCCTCGTCTGCCGCTGATCGATCATTTTCTTCCCGTGTTGTTGTTGTTTGCGACAGCATGGGCTCAGTGTTTTCCTTTATCATTGGCTGAGGGGAGCACGCTGATAGCTGATTGGTGAAT
The DNA here is from genome assembly GCA_036877575.1 of Botia almorhae. NCBI lineage: Eukaryota > Metazoa > Chordata > Actinopteri > Cypriniformes > Botiidae > Botia > Botia almorhae. Next base: position 21,428 of record JAZGTJ010007443.1, read on the forward strand.
CAGCAGATGACGTAACGCATGGGTGGGTCAAAACGATCCAATAAGAACTGACGGCTGAGCGGAAATCTCCCAGCAACTCTCAGCTGTGTAAAAGTTTATGTTTTTAAGTACCAGTTTCTTACAGGGTGTAATTATGACTTTCATTGCTTGGCGTGGTCAAAATTATATATATAAACGGTTTAATTTTTGTATAGTAGGAATATATATAGGAATATAACAGGCCTATACTGGGCTATATAATGTATAGATGGTAGCTTACATTAGTCAGTGTTCAGTTTTTGACAAATAAATATTTGTTTAATAATAAAATTGTAACGCATATTAAAAACTAAACCAGTAAATAATGGAAACCGTTTATTGTGCCTTTTCTAAAATATCTTAATACATCTTTATAACATGATTATATTATTATAAATACATTAAAATGAACAGAATCACTAGAATAGAACAGCATGCATTTATAGAATAAAACAGTATTCTACTAAATTAGTAAAGCAAAAACTAAATGACACTATTAGTAGAAAACATGTTTGAATCGCAATTAAATAACAAGGAAATTATGACAACTAGAAGCAGGCATGCATAAATTGTTACAATTCTTAATAGGAGGAACAGAAAGTGTGTGTGTGTGGTAGGGATGTTTCTGGAAATCTATAATTGTGTGACCATTGCATTTCCAGTAGCCCATGTGAATCATATGACTTGTGTTTCTGTAAAAAGCCACATCGACTGCAAATGAATAACACAAAACAAGTTATGTCAAATATTGACATGTCAAATATTTTTGGTCCTACATGTTTTGGTTATCATGACGTTTGTCTGCAGTGACCTCGTCAACTGCCTCTGGTCTTTGGTATAACGTAAAAACTTAGATGGTCATGAGCGAAATACAAAACAAATTCACAATGACGATTAGAATTCACTCCTCTCGGCCGCTCTGCACCATAGAATATTTCTCACACGGGTTCTTCAGACAAGCAGGAGGCCACGTCACGGGCCAGCAGAAGGAGCACGGCACGTGAGTCTGGACATTCCGCTCAAAGAAGTTAAACACGGGGTTCCACCAGGTGTGAGTGAGGTAGTTGTTCGGAGAACATTTTAAAGTCTGTTAAAAACAGTACAGAATTCATTTGTACAGTCATGCAAATGTCTAAAATAACTTTCACGGCTGGGTGAAATTACTTTTATAACAAAACCTTCTTCTAGTTTTCTAAAACGGAACTATAAAGAACTATTGCAAATGCTATGTTATCAAATCTCTGTGTTGCTTGGCAGATGTTCAAAGTTAGGCTAAAGGAAAGCTCAGTTTTATTGGTCACTATTCATTTAGATGGCAGTGCAGAGTCAAAGCTATTTACATGAGCAATTTAATTATGGTCAACATTATAATGAGGGTCCACACCCCTGAG
>JAZGTJ010007444.1:0-22836 GCA_036877575.1 Botia almorhae
AATAAGTGAAGCCTTTTCTGTTGTGGTGGCTAATTTAGCAAACACAGAAGGTCTGAAGCACCAGCAGTAGCGTTTGTCCTTAATGGAGCTGGATGAATGAGGCTGAACCAGAGGGGACAGAGGAGCTTGGCTATACCTCTGCCCAATTGGACCCCACAACTTGTGAATTAAGCCACTACTTTCCGGATCTCAGCCTCTGTCTTGACAGTATATCTGCTCCCAGATGTACATGCCCTGGGATGTACATTGCTCTTATGGAGAGCAGTCTGGTCTCTGTCTAGGGCAGGATCTCTGGGCAGAAGTTTCCACACTGCACACTGCCAGAAAACCCAAGAGAGGTATTATCCTGTCTACCTGTCTCTGGAATCAAAAAACTGGCAGGAGATGGTTGGACAGGTGCTTTTGCCCCCTGAGACCCCTGGGATGTCAGGGAAACAGAAATGCCCACTGGGGGTTTAGAGGGGGGTCTGGCACTAGATGTTGATGTTGATAACTATGGTGCTATTAGCGTCAGGTGTTCTTCCTTTTGCAGGCTTTGAGGAAAGCATGGTCCTCAGATTGAACTTCCTCCACACTTCACAGGCAGACAAATGGGCTTCCTGAAGACAAGAAACTAAAGACATATTTTACAGGTGTCTTTTAAAGGCTTTGTGGCACGTAACACTACATCACATGACCTTGACCTGCTTATAATAAGTGTGATTTTACACGTTCTTGAAGCGTGCCAGAATGTGTTCCTTACAGTGTCAAGTCATGACGTGGCATCGAGTTTCCTTAAAGGGAACCAGACGATAAAATCGTGATCAACACAAAAAGATGGGTTTTACAGGTAGCACTGCATCAGATATTGCCATGTAAGGGCATGTTCACCCTATCAGGAAGAACAAAAGATACTTTTAAAGGTGGAGGTGAACTGGGATGAGAAGAACAATTATAAATTTATTTTTTCAATTGCAATGCATTTTTCTATAGCAAGTTGTCAATATAGATAAGAAATTGTGTTCTGCCATGTTATAGGATTTTCCAAATTTGACATCAACCCACATCAGTTGTGTCATTCTGCATTGTTTAACTTTGATCATACCCACTTGAATTTCAAAATGACAGTTCTTTTCTCCCACAGCGGTGTTTTGAGAGCTAGTTAAAAATGTAATCTTCATGAACTTGTGACGTAAGTGTCAGTATTTTTTTTGTACAGTATTTACACTTTTTTTTTCTGCTGTCATCTTTACTGACAGTTACAGCAAATGCTCTTATCTCCCCAGGGGAACAAACGTCACTGCTTTCAAACTAGCACACTCACTCCCTTGGCATTGCATGAATGTCAAATGAACAAACATTAAAAACGTTCAAGATTTACGTAATATGGTCCAAAAGACTCCACAGACTGGATTGGCCTAAACAATTGTCTTTTAAAAGATGTAAAAGTGCAGATTCTTAATCATGGGTATAAAAAATGGTGGGGACAATTGAGCCCTGGTCATGAATATTTATTAAAAAATGTATTTAATTTATGTAATTTAAGCTTTTATATGTAACCAGGTTGAAAAGTTTTAATAAGACTGGTTTTCACACCGTGGTTAAGTGTGCTGTAAATAGTGGTTTCATGCATTTCTCATCGGGTGCCATAATGTTATACTGGCCCTTTAAGAAACACGTCTGTGTGAGAGGCATAAAGTGTCGCGAGAGCTACAGATGAGAAGCGCGAATTACCTGTGTGTGGAGCAAATGTTCGTTATGCGGTGAAGGATTAGGTCATTAAAAGTCAAAGAGAGACACAATATCGAGCAATATGCATACGCATTGAGTTATAAACTCGTTCTCGATGACATAGTGACTCAGATGGCTGTGTAGCTTTACATTTTGACCACAATTACGGACGAACATTTTAAGTGGGGAGGGAAGTTAAACATTTCTCACCAAAGCAGGGGAGAAAGGTGCTTTATAAACCCTTCGTGTTTCCAGTGTGTAAAGCATTCAAAACGAAATCGAGTCAGCATATGCTGTGTTACGTTTACATGTGCTAAACTCCGATGGGCTCATAAGAGGCTGCTGCCGTTGTCTATGTTGATTAATTATTGTGAATGTGGAAAAAGACACACAATTCCTTGTGAAGGTCAAACTTTATTTGTCTGATTGGCTGTATTTGAGTTTTAATTTTTCTGTTCTAATTTCCCCAAAACCTGCATACTTAACGCTGCGCTGATCCAAGTGCAGTCAGGATTAAAAGACCCCTTTAAATTTTCATCCTGTGTCCGGTGTCACAATTTCATATTCCGGGCCACATATAATTATTATTCCTCAAAATAATAAAATATGCAGACGTTCACACACAGATGCACGTATGTGTATTTGCTGCAAACACACATACAGCAAATGTGTTTTTCAGCAAATGTGCATGTGACTGCAATGTCACATGCACTTACAATGTGGAAACTAGAAATATGATGGCAGAAATAAAAAAAATGAATTTATTGTTTATAAAGAAATGGTTTATGTGATACTTCCAGGCAGTAAAAATAATGTTTTATGAGTTTTATGACAAGGGTTAAAACACATCTTTAAAAGATTGAAAGAATTATCACTTTTTAAGATCATCAGGACTGGAGGGTCAGGTCCATATGCATCAGGATCCATATGCAGCGGTTTATTGACAATCACAATAAGTAAACAGGCAAAGGTCAAAAACCCGCAGACAGAGCAATGGAGGCGAGACGAGAGCAAAACATAAATACACGCAATGGTTGGGACAGGCAGCAAACAACTAACAACAATATCTAAATCAAAAACAAGGGGCAGGCAGCAAAGGTTTAAAAACAATAAACAGTCCAAGTGGTAACGGGAAAGCAGTCCGGAGAAATGCTCTGAAGTGTAGCACATGGCAAACAAGACATCGCACTGACTGAACTGTAGTCCTGGGCTTTATAGGGCAGCTAATAGACTGCAGGTGGAAAACAGGCAGCTTATCAGACCTTGGTACGGGGCTGATGGGAATTGTAGTTCAGGATGGCGAGGGTTCCAGCTGGCGACCAGCAGGGGATGAAGTGGGAACCTCCTCCGTAACAGAGCCCCCCCTGCAAGCGGCTCCTGACGCGAGAAGGAAAGCGACGCCGGGGTCTTTCTCTGGGACAAGGGGCCGGCCTCTCGGGATTTGCTCTATGAAATTTCTCGATGAGAGTGGGATCTAGGATATCCCCGGCATTGACCCAAGAGCGGTCCTCTGGGCCGTCCCCCAATCCACCCAATATTGGAGTCTCCCGCCCCAGTGTCTGGAATCGAGGAGTTGCTTAACTCGATATGCCTCCTCGCCGTCAACCAAGATGGGGGGGCTTGCTCCCGGAGGCCCCCCTCCGGACCTCCAGCCGGCGCTCCAGCGAGTTTGAGCAGAGACACATGAAAAGTAGGAGAAATATGATATGTATTAGGTAATGCTAAGCGAGCCGAAACAGGAGTAATTATACAGAGATTTTTAAATGGGCCCACGTACCTTGGACTGAGCTTCCTGCAAGGGTGATGGAGATGTAGATCCTTGGTGGAGAGCCACACCCACTGGCCTGGTGCAAAGCAATGCCGACATCGATTTTCTTGTAGGGTCTGTCGTCTCACAGCTCAAAGTAGGTGGGTGTGAGCTCTCCCCCAGACTTCCTCACTCTGCTGAAGCCAATCTGTGACAGCAGGAAGATCCAAGGGTTCCCCAGACCAGGGAAACAGCAGAGGCTGAAAACCCAGGACACACTTGAAAGGGGTCATACCTGTAGAGGGCTTGACTAAAGAGTTCTGAGCATATTCTGCCCACATCAGGTATCTGCTCCAGTCAGCCCGACACTGATTACAATATGAACATAGGAATCTGGTGATCTCTTGATTTAAACGCTCCGTTTGTCCATTGGCTTGAGGGTGGTAACCAGACGTCAGGCTGATGTTGACACCAAGGCTCTTGAAGAAGGAGGCCTACACACGAGAGGTAAATTGGGGACCCCGGTCCGACACTATATCCTCAGCTTGGCCAAAAAAATCTGAAAACAAAATTACACAATATGTCGTACTTGGGTAGAACAATTAGACGGAAGGCCTTGGAAAAACGATTGACAATGGTGAGTATCTTGGTGTTACCCTGGGAGTTAGGCAGGTCCGTGATAAAGTTAATAGCTATGTAGAACCAGGGTCTCTGAGGCATGGGCAGAGGCTGTAGAAGACCAGCGGGTAATTGTTTAGGTGTCTTGGTAGTTTGGTAAATGGTGCAGTTCTGTATGTGGGTGATAGTATCGTTAGGGAGTTTGGGCCACCGGTTAAGATTTTTCAGGAGGTGAATGGTAGCTGCGATACCCAGATGGCCTAAGCTAGAGCTTTCGTGAACCTGAGTGATTACACACTTTCTAAACTGTTCTGGGACAAACGTTTAGTTTTTTGGGCATTCGGGAGGTCGCGGGTGAGCTTCATTCGCATGAAGTATTTCGTTATGCAAGTTCCACTGAACCAGGGCTACTAAAAGTTTCTCAAGAAGAATGTTCTTCAAAAAACCTGACCTGGGGGTAACCTCAGCCTGACGCGAGAGGGCATCGGCCTTGGTATTTTTAGAATCGGGCTGGTAGGTGACAGTGAAATTAAAACGGGTGAAAAATAATGACCATCTTGCTTGGCGAGGGTTTAGACACTTGGCTGAACATAAATATTCAAGGTTCTTATCATCTGTAATCACCGTAAAAGGATGTGCGGCCCCCTCGAGCCAGTGTCGCCACTCTTCTAAAGCAAGTTTGTAAGCACTAATAGTTCCCGATTACCCACATCGTAATTCTGTTCTGCCGGTAAGAGCTTGCTCGGAAAATATGTGCAAGGATACATCTTAGGGGGCAAATCGTGGCGCTGAGAAAGAATCACTTCTACACCTATATTCAAAGCATCAGCCTCTACAATAAAATGAAATTCGGGGTCAGGGTGACATAAAATGGGTGCGGTGGTGAAGCAATTCTTTAGTTCTGAAAATGCCCTGTGCGCCACGTCATTCCACACTAGCTTGTTGGATTGCCGGTTGGTCAGGGAAGTCAATGGGGAGGCTACAGAACTAAAGTTTCTAATAAAGCGGCGGTAGAAGTTGGCAAACCCTGAGAAGCGTTGTATATGTTCTTTCAACGTTTCTGAATAAATCAAAATGTCGTCTATGTAAACTATTATGAACTTCTCCAACATGTCATGGAATATGTCATCCATGAAGGACTGAAATAAGGAAGGACTATTGGCAAGACCAAATGGCATGACAAGATACTTATAGTGGCCAGGGACGTCGAAAATGCTGTCTTCCACTCATCTCCCTTATGAATGTGAACTAGATTATACGCGCTCCTGAGATCGAGCTTTGTGAAAAAACTGCAGCGAGTTGTTCCAGAGCTACAGGGATGAGTGGAAGGGGGTAAGAGAGACGTGGGATATCACATGACAGTCAACTTGTGGTTTTGCTTATCTATGTAATGCTGCACATCCAGAAAGCACACCTACACTTCATCTACATTTTATTTTGCTCACCTGTGATTCCAAACTGGAAGTGGGTACAATAAAACCGCCCCTGAATGTACAGCATAGGTTCACAACAGGTAACAGTTAAGCAGTAGGTAAACTCTCTTTTTTGTTCAAGTTTTCCCAGTTGTTTAAGCCCCCATATAATACACTTATACACAGAATCAAATCCAAACCCTCTGCAGACAAACCTTAGTATTAACAAAGCAAAATTACTAGTGATAATTATTTATAAGCTTTAGAACTACCTTGTTCCTCAGACAAGGTCTAAAGGCTTAAAACATTGTGATGTCAGCTTCTCTATAAGAGTAGAGAATTAACATCCTACTGTTACTACTTCATCTGTTTCTTCTTCATCCTCCTCTTCCTCTTCTTTGTCTCTCCTCCAAAGCGCCTCTATAGTCCATGGGAATAATAACAATGCTTCACTAAAGCTACTGCTAACAGCAAATACTGTTATACAGTTATTGATATAATGTAGAAATTCCAAGTCCTATTTAATTCTATGGACCACTTAACTTATGTTCATATTGTTTAATTTTATAGTTTAATAATCATCTCTTTTTTATAAACATATCAATTAAATTAATGTTACAGGGGGCCCTCTTTAGATCAGTTCTTAGGTTTAATGACACCCAAACAACCCCTAAACCCCCACCCTGAAAGAAAATGTGGTGAAAAACAAAGACATATGATTTATTGGCCCTGTCATCTCTCACAGGTGTTGTGTCATAAACTAATCCAATTCATCACATACCCTGTGAGAGCTGGGTGCATCAAAGTGAGCCTATTTTTGTGACACCTGCATTGGCCCCATGGGGGGTTGGTACAAGGTTAAAGAAGCATTTGACCTGCCTGCTAGCTGCCGGGTGTGTGTGCAGATGTTCTGAAGTTGCTTATGTCATTTAACCTCTGGGCTATGCATCAAGAACAGCAAGAAATATATTTATGAGTTTATTAGTCTGTTATCAAAAAACAAATGACATTTATTTTTCTGGCAGACACTATTACCCACATGTATGCACTCAAGTGAATTTATATGCATACATGATAAACATTTCGTCGTTAGACTTCAATCTTTTTAAAGCAAATATAACCTATGAAGTGCATTGTTTTGGTGTGTTTTCCTGGGCAATCATACCCATAATCTTAGCAGCACCATGCTGTACTAATTAAGCTGCAGGAACAAAATGTTAAATGTTGTTCTATTCTGGTAAAGAATGATTTGTAGTGTTTTGGATAACTAAAAATATTAATGTCTTCATGTTCATACTACAAAGCATTTTTATCATACTTGCTAATAGACATTGCCAGAAGTTTGATATGCAATTATCATACATGGTCTATGTTCTGTTAACAGTTTGCGTAAGGTATGGAGTTAAATGACCCAAAGTACGGTTTTGTTTATGTGTTTTCTTACTCTCATATTCTCATATTATAGACCACTCTTTTCAAAAATAGCACTCTTTAATCATGGCCCTGTTTTTGTATGTGACAAAAAGCAATAGCATTTTTGTTATGGGGAAACAATCCTTTGAGCTTCCCTTTTAGCAGCAGGACCTGATGGTGGCGTTACCAGGGAAACGCCATCCTGGAGCCTTCACGAACTTATCAGTTTCCACAGTAACAGCATACTGGGGTGAGAGGAGATTTTTTTTAATATTACATCTGAGCGCCTCTGATGGAACTATAATTATGGTTTATAACCTGACTGTGTGCTGATTTTGCATTCCACATTGTAACATCAAATATAGTGAATCGTGTCCTTGCCACAAATAAGCAAACTTATCCAAATGAAGAATGTTTTCTGCCCAGCAGCCCATAAAATTTAAATTATATTTCATTCTTGGTGGTGATTCCCAATATTCTCAACATTCCCAACATTCATCAAAAACTCTTTTGATGACCAAAAATGACGTAACAATGATTACTGTAACAGGTTATCAGGACCTGACAGATTTAAGAAAGTTTACACTGCAAATTTCAGATTCCTAATTTTTGATTTTCTCCTAGTCTTCTTTTGATTTAAGAAGACATCCTTAAAACAAAATAAATCTCACACGAGAATAGGTAACCAGGTGGTTTTTAGTGCCTGATCAAAAGGTTATTGCAATATCTTGTTGTATGGCTAATTGGAGCTGCAGTAGCTTGTTGTAACATAAATATTTGGACATTTAACATTTGTGTAATTATATTTCAGTTCTTGTGAATATATGTAGGGTAAGTTCAAATGCATGGCGTATGAGCCAGGCTAACTAGGTAACGTCTTGGTTACATATGTAACCCCCGTTCCCTGAAGGAGGGAACAGAGACGTTACATAAACGGACTGACGTATGGGGTCTTCCTTGAGAGCCATATCACCTTCGAGTAGAAAAAATGCGCCAATTAACATTGACTCGAGAGGAAAAAGGCAATGAGCATTTGGGCAAGAGAGTTGCGGGCCGGGTCACGCTCACCCGGAAGCGGGTGTATAAAGCCGGCCGCCGCTCGCTTTCATTCAGGTTTTTGCTGAGGAGCTGAGATGTGTCCCAGTCAGAGGTGAATCAGGTTTGCGGAAGGGGGTCGTAACGTCTCCGTTCCCTCCTTCAGGGAACAAGGGTTACATGCGTTCCCTCACATTCAACGTTACGTCAACAGACTGATGTATGGGGTCCCTGTAGAAAACGCCACAAGCCGACCCATGTTACGAGCTAGGAATGCAAGTATGGGCATGCGAAGCCTGCCTCTGTACAACAGTTCCCCTGCCTCTGTAACCTACCCAGCGCTTCATGCAGGCAACCCGTTGCAGCCCAGTCGGGTGCGGAGCCTGGAGAGGTCGTGGCGATCGTTCCCATCCCCCCAGGAGAGGCCACCTCAGTGCACAGGTCTCCTTCCTCTCTTGGTATATGGCCATGAGAACACTGGGGAAAAATGCTTGTTCCAGGGAAAGGGCAAGGCAATGGCATCCACTATCCAGTGGGCCAACCTCTGTTTGGAGAGGTCCTTTCCCTTCTGCCGCCCTCCAAAGCAGACAAAGAGCTGTTCAGAGTGTCTAAAGCTCTGAGTGTGGTCCTCAGAAAATGGGTCCTCAAAAATGGGACACAGCAAGGAAAGGGCTGGGTCTGCCTCCTCCGTGGGCAGCACTTGCAGGTTCACCACCTGATCCTTGGAAGGCATGGTGGGAACCTTGGGCACGTAGCCAGGCCTGGGTCTCAAGAGAACATGAGAGTAGACAGGCCCAAACTCTAGGCACGAATCACTGACTGACAATGCCTGCAGGTCCCCAATTCTCTTGATAGAGGTGAGCGTAGTCAGGACCACTTGAGAGACACCCTCAGGGCGGAAGGGGACAACATCCGTTCCAGCCCTTCCTGCAGCGAGGAATGCACTGGGCTGATCGGGGAATTTTAGGGGTCTTCTCCATGGGAAGAACACCAGTCAGTGAAGAGGCTCCACTTCAAGGCGTAAGCCCGCCTGGTGGAAGGAACCCTTGCCTGAGTGATAGTATTCACCACACCCGGGGGCAGGTCACTCAGGTCCTTCACGTCCTGTCCACGAACCACACATGGAGGTTCCAAAATCGGGGGCGCAGGTGCCAGATAGTGCCCCGTCCCTGAGAAAGAAGGTCCTTCCTCAGGGGAATCCACCAGGGAGGGGTTGTCGCAAGGAGCACCAGGTCAAAAAAACAGGCGGGCCAGAATGGCACAACCAGCAAGACCTGCTCCTCGTCCTCCCTGTCCTTGCACATGGTCTGGTACGCCTGACCCCCGAATGCAAACCCAAGGAATGGCCTGTGTCGGGGCAAAATCGAGACGTGGAAGTATTGCTGAGAATCAATCATTGGCACAAACGCATGAGAAAATGCGCTTCTGCGTGAGCATCTTAAAGGGTAGCTTGTGCAGGGGCCGATTCAAGATATGCAGATCCAAGATTGGCCGCAGCCCACCTCCTTTCTTGGGAACGATTAAGTACGGGCTGTAAAACCCAGACTTCATCTCGGCTGGAGGGACAGGCTTTATTGCATCCTTTGCCAAGAGGACTCTTGGCAAATCTCCATTCGCAGGACCGCAGCATCGCTGTCCACAACTAAGGTAGACCGAATGCAATGCCGCTGAACCTGGGCGGGTGCCTGCTGAACTGAATCGCATAGCCGAGTCTGATTGTCCTCAGGAGCCAACGAGACGGGTTGGGGAGCGCTATCCAGGCCCCCAGACTCTGTGCAAGTGGCTCCAGGGGGGCGAGAGATGTGCCTGAAGAGGCTCAAGCTGAAGAGGAGGCTGAGCTATGACCGGGAGGCGGAAGGTTTGTGAGGAGACAATGCGTCCTGCAAATGCAACCTCACGTGCCTTGGTGAAGCACGAGCCCGGGAGTGAGGAAGCAACATGTCTGTCACCATCGGGCAGCATCTAGTTTGACCCAGAGGGTGAGGAAACTGCTCTTTCATTGAAAATGGGGATACTGCCAGGCAACCGCGGAACAAAAGAAACAAAAGATTCTCCACCCAGCCCTCCACTGGGGGAAGGAGCAGTGCTGTCACCACCTCTGGAAAATGAGCAGTCACTCGGCCCTCCAGGCGATGCAACTCAGGGCATGACCCCACCCTGAAAGCTGTCTCAGCATGCTTTTTGCCCAGGCATGTGACACAACAATCATGGCCTTTGGATGAGGTAAGGAAACGACCGCACCCAGAAACGCACGGACGGAAAGACATCTTGAAAAAGACAATGCATAACGTTGAACGTGACTGACTGAAAGGGAACTGTATGCTAGAAAGCTAAATAGGAAAACAGTACTAAACAGAAAGGTTTGTTTTCACAACCTATAGCTTAAGTTATATGCTAGTATATGAAACATAGAATTCACTGGTCAGAACATTAATGGTAATTGCAACACATTTAAGATTATATAAATCATAACATAATTTTGTAGAAATGCGATGCTGAGGGTACTTATTAAATGACCTTTAAGCCATGGTATCACTCTGGGTCCTAACTGTCAGGGTCCTGACTTCTTGTCAAGTCTGGAGATCGTGTCTTGCCAGGATCCTGACACAGGCTGTGTTCTATGTCAGAGCGTGGGGCTAGATTCCGACTCATCCTGTCTGTTCTTGGTTTCGGTTTCGAGAGTCGGAGTCTAGACCCACGCTCCTGGTGTTCGTTCTATGTGGAGGCACATGGCTTCGGTACATGGGTTGTTTCCTCGTTTGTTTGATTTTGCGCACCTGTTTGTCATTGTTTTCTCTCAAATTTAATTCCCTCGGGTCTGCTGTCCCGTGCTGGTCTGTTATCTGTTCTTTTTGCTCATCTGTGGTTTTGACCTTGTTAACATAGTTCATGGTTCCCGTTGGTTTGTTCATACTCCTCGTGGTATGCTTTTGTCAATGTCATTCACGTTTATTGTTAAAGTTACCATGTCGATGTAGTGGATGTATGCTGTATCTTTAAGTCTTCATCGCATGTTAAGTAAGTCCGCCTTGTGTTTTGTCTATGCCTCTACAAGTCGTGAGTCATTAATGTTCATGTTTTTGTAGTTTTTATTTGTTATTTTTTATTTTTGCTATGATCCCCGGTTTGTACCTTTTAAGTTAATTCCCATTATATTATCATCCGTTTAAGTTCATTATCGTTCATTTATATTCTGTATTGATTTTTTCATTTGCTTTTATTCCCCATACGCCCCCTTGTGGCGGCAAATAAAAGTGTTTTTGTGTTCATCGCTGTCTGCTATTGGGTTCTTCCCCCGTGCACCCCGTGACACTAACAGGATCTTGAGTGAGGTGTTGATTTCTCATTACACCAGTGTTGGCAGTCATAATGCATCAGAACGCAAGTTGCTCCCATCATAATCAATTAACCTGTCTGCACATAAGTGTCCAGGTTTGTGTAAGTGTCATCAGGGTTTGCATTCAGTTCAGTGACCTGTTCAATATATCCTATGTTTGAGCTTTGATTCTTCCACTGCTGCCTCATTCCTTTTAGAACTTGAAATGCAATGAAAAAGAACTGTTTATTGTGCAAGAGGTTCTGAATGATGCTAGAAAAGCAGGAGAAGAGAGATACAAGTAAAGCATCTTTGTACACCATAGAAGTGGTTTCCAATTCATGTTGAGTCACAGAGGTGATGCACAAAGACTTATCAGTGTGGGCAGAAAAGAAGTGGTCACGGTCTTGTGCTCTTTTTGTGACACTGTGCTGCTCTCCCACCAGACACACTGACTGTCTGAATACTGCACTGTGTTCTACAGTTGAGACACTTTGGGCTGGAGGCAAAAGAAGTAACATCAGCAGAAAAACACATTAAGTGAAAGATGAATGGAATTCAAATAAAGCGGAGTAAAAGAAAATCAGTCTTTGCTTTTTCAGAGTGTTATTTGAAAATTAAAACCAAAAAGTTTTTTGGGAAACTTTCAGCATTGCTTTATATTCTGAAAGGATGCTTCAAGCTGAAAAGATCTACTGATTTTAACCATCAACAAACATCATATTTATATGCTCCTACATCTGTGAATGCAACACAACCTCACTCCCAACTCATGTTGATGCTTGGTTTATTAACTTAGCATATTTTTAAATGCAGGGTAATAGCTTTATGTTGTTGGCCTTATGCATCAGATGCATTTAGTTCTTTAGTTCTTTAACATTTGTAAAAGTACAAGAGCAATTTAAGAGCACCTAAACCCAGCTTAAAGCAGGGATTTTTAACTTCAGTCATCAGGCATCTCATCCAGAATGGTTTAGATGTCACCATTTTTAACACACATGCTGATGAGTTGAATCAGGTATTTCATAGATACCTAAAATATATCTTTGTATTTATTTATTATAAATGTAATAAATATAATCATTTTAGTTATAAAATATAATAATGTTATAAATTATTATACATTTATTTTATTTTATAATAATTGTATTATAAAATAAAATTATGCTAAAGGAGTACCCTGTGTTTTAAAATGTGGCACAGGGAGTCCTGACCCAAGTCCTGAGTTGGGAGTGAGTGTGTTGGTGAATGAGGATCACAGACAAACCGACATGGATGCACAAAAGACACTTCTGTCATCCTGCATTTGTCATCCTAATCTGTTTCACTTCAGATTGATTAAAACAAAATGTCCTTTTTTGCAACAATTACTTAGCCAATGCATATCTATACGTGCATGCATGTTCTGCGTATGTCAGATTCATACTTTATTACATTTCACTATGGAAAGACAACACTAAATTGTTTTTTAGAATTACAGTGCATTCAGAATGTAATGAAGAGTCAGAGGTGTTAGGATCCATATGCAGCTTTTATTGGAATGGTCAAAAAGGCAAAGGTAATCAACAGTGAACAGGGACAACACAGGCGAGGCAAATCATAATTGTAGACAGGCAATAGTCGGGACAGGCAGCAAACAATCAAAAAACAGAAACACAGTCCAAAAGTCGAGGCAGACAGCAAGAATCAAAACGATAAACAATCCATTTAAGGGGCAGGCAGAGAACAATCAATAACCAAAAAAACAATCAAGAACATACACAAAAAGCAGCAGGAGAATACAGGAAAATGCTCTGAATTGATGCAGGGCAAACAAGACTTCGCAAAGTGATTGTGATTGTCCGGTTTAAATAGGCAGCGGGAAACCATGAACAGGTGGTGATCAGGAAGTGATCAGCGGATGTAGAATGCATTCTGGGAGATGTAGTTTGGGAGTCCGTTTAGTATTCCGGAAAAGGCTCCCTCTAGTGGTGTGGAGCAGAGGCGGCTTGAGCCTCCACCATAACAGAGCCCCCAGCTGCGAGCGACACCTGGCGAGAGAGTTAATAACATGAAATTGAATTTCTTCCAAGTGTAGGGCCCCTACGCACAGCTTGATGTTACTGGTCAGCGGGGTTACTCCATCTCCTAATGGATGTGCCTCCACTGTTAGAGAACAATCAGAAAAGGATAAGGGTACATGATGCTCAAGAGGTCTTAGACATGAAATTGCTGGCAGCCCCAGAGTCTATTAACGCAGTTGTGGTTATTGTTTGGCCGGCCATCACAATGGAAACAGGTAATGTGATATTTGACGTTCTATTGATAGAAGTGGTAGTTGCACTCACCATAAGCCGGTCCTGGTTAGGACGAACTGGGCACACTGCCTTAACATGACCAGAGTTGCCACAGTAGAGGCAGAGGTGATTTTGGATACGTTGATTACGTTCCTCCTGGGTCAGATGTGTGTATCCTATTTGCATAGGCTCAATATGGGGAGAATTAGTAGGTCGACGGGTATGTATCAGGTTATCGATCTGGATGGCTAGTTCAATGAATTTCCCCAGGCTTCTTCCCTCATCCCTACAGGCGAGTTCTGACTGTAATTCGACATTATCCTAGACCTTTTTTGAAGAGTAATTTGAATTAATCCTCTACCCAATCTGTCTGAGCTGCTAATGTGCGAAAAGTGAGTGCATATTCCAATACGGTTAATTTTCCCTGAGTGAGAGAGAGTAGCTGTTCACCCAGGCTCTTACCTCCTGCAGGATGTTCAAATACCTCGCGAAAACATTGTAGAAAGATATCGAATGTAGGAAAACCTGAGCCGTCTAATCTCCACACCGCCGTAGCCCAGTCCAAAGCCTTACCGGTGAGCAGAGAACATACAAAGGCAATTCTACTAGAGTCTGTGGGATATAAAGCAGGCTGTTGATTCACGAAGAGCATGCACTGTAGTAGGAAACCCTTGCATTTAGATGGGGAACCATCAAACTTTTCAGGAAATGCTAATCGGGGCTTACCGGAAGTGATGTGTTGGGCGTTGGTAAAGGCGATGGTGTAGTGGTGGGTGTGGTCAGATCTTGAGGCATTAGACGTACTCCCTGGAATGCTTGCACCAACTTCTCAGTGAGTGACATGAGGTAACTGAGCTGCTGTTGGTGCATAGTGAGCTGGGAAGCCTGGACTGTTAACTTAGTCGACAGCTGCGAGAGAGCTGCTGGATCTGATGTTGGCGAAGTCTTCTGTAATGAAGAGTCAGAGGTGTTAGGCCTTTTATTGGAATTTGTACCCTTCTTTATTCTGTGTTGTTTCCCATCCCTTTTTGTTTCCCAAGTCCTTTTGTTTTCCCTGCTGTTGTCTTCTGCAATGTCTCTTTGTTTTGTTATTGTTTGGTTTTCATTTAGCCTCCGTTCCTTTGGTGTCATTGGAGAATTATCATTGGGCCTCACTAAGGGGTGAGAAGTCAATTTTTAGAGAAGTTTGATTGATTACAGTCATGTGACTTTGCCAGATGTAGCTCAACAGTATCAACTGGTTATCAACTCCTGGATTCCATTTTCTTGAATAATTTATTTTATTTTTTATTTTTGGTGTTCCACACTGTGTTGTTTATCCATTTGTAGACTTGAATTACTATTTTCTTTGTCTTCCTCTTTTTTGGCTGCTCTGTCTGGTGCAATGGTTTAGATGATACCAGGTTGTACGTCCTTCCACTTGGACTGCTGCGGGAGTGGCTCATATTCCTTTTAGGGCCCCTCTTATCTTGGTTCACTCTACTTCCTCCTGAAGACCTTCAGATACACTAGAGCACCTGGCACAATAGGGCATGCTATCTCTGTCTCCTCCACAGGTTATTTGTTTCTCCCTTTTGTTTATTTTTATTTTTGTTTCTCCCTGCACATAAATAGCCTTATGTATAACAGTTAGTTTCTTCATATGAAATCTTAATTCCATTTGCAATTGTTCCAAAGGAGGCCTTTTATAGGAACTTCTATTATATGGCACAGGCATTGGTCGACCAGCAAAGCCTTTCATGCGGTGTTAAATGAGTGCTTCTGTTAGTTTACATTCTGTAACTCTTTAGTGCACGTGGCAATCTACACAATCCAGTTTCATGCTTTTGCATATTTTGTTGAGCTTAGCCTTGAGGGTACTGTTCAATTTTTCCAATTGTGCTTTGTGATTGGGGGTGATAAACACATTCTAATCTCTGTTTTATGCGTAAATTTTGGTATTCCAAATCTTGGTATTACTTCCCTTCTCAAGAATTTAATTACTGTTCCCTTTCAGTCAGTCATGTTCGACTTTATGTCACATCACTGACGTATGGGGTCTTGCTTAAGAGCCCTATCACCTTCAAGTAGAAAAAACGCGCCAATGAGCATTGGCCCAAGAGAAGAAAAGGACAATGAGCATTGGGCAAGAGAGCTGCGTGCCGGGGCACGCCAACCCAAAGCGGGTGCGGTAGTTTCCTGACCTTATCCTATGGCCATGATCGTTGTGTTACATGCCTAAGCAAAAAGCATGGTGAGACAGCTTTCATGGTGGGGTCATTGCGAGAGCATGCCTATCTCGACGCTGCGGTCACTGCTCTCTCTCGTCTCAGGAGGTTGAGCCCCTCTGCTGCTCCCCAGTCTGCTGCCTCGGCTAAATGCCCTAAGACAGTAGAGCTGGTTAGCACACTGGGAGACTTTAGAGTGACAGGGAGACTTCTCTGTCGGGTCAGTCCCCGCGGCCCTCCCAGTCCTCTACGGTGTCGAGGTCTGAGCTGCCAGGTGGTAGTGCCACCCCCCTGCTCTGAGTCTGAGGATGACGCTGGACTCCCCCCTTCAGGGTGGGCTGTTCAGACTTTGGACTGGAGTGGAATCCTCCACCCAGTCCAGAGCGTTCGCAGCTGGATGATTGATTCCTGCGAGCCATTCGGAAGCAATGTCCTGCCCTGCCGCCCCAATGCGTTTCCTCCCGGAGGTGCACATAGAGGTGCAGAAGTCGTGGAAGGCACCTTTTTCTTCCCGAAGCCACTTCCCCTCCACTCTCACTACCCTTGATGGGGGGGCTGCCAAGGGGTACTTGGAGATCCCTCATGTGGAGCATGCAGTTGCAGTGCACCTGTGCCTGCAAAATGCCGCTACCTGGAGGGATGTCCGCATCTCCCGTCCAGAGCCTGTAAGACCACGGCAGTGCTCGCTGCCAAGGCCTACCGTGCTGCTGGACAGGCAGCCTCCGCCCTGCATGCCATGACCATCCTGCAGGTTCACCAGGGGCACTTAAGGCAGCTCCACGAGGGTAGTTCTGAGCCAAGGTTGATGCAGGAGCTGCGCACGGCGACCGACCTCGCTCTTCGGGTGACGAAAGTCATGACGCGGGCCCTTGGCCAGACGATGTCCACCTTGGTGCTCCAGGAACGCCATCTGTGGCTAAACCTTGTGGGGATACGGACAAGGTCTGGTTTCTTAATGCCTCCATCTCCCAAGGTGGCCTTTTCGACGACACTGTCGAGGGCTTTGCCCAGCAGTTCTCGGCAGTCCTGCGGCAGACGGTCATACACCTGCTCTGGTAAAGACAGAGCCACAGCCCCGTCCCCGTCGAGCCAGCTGCAGGAAATTAATTGCCGCTCCTCAGGCCCCTTACAAGCCCTCCAAGAGGGCGGCTAAGCGGCCCTGAGTTGCGTCGCCTGGAGGGCATGTACTTCCACGTCTCGAGGCCGTTCCTTCGGTTCATGTTTGGGGGTCGGGCGTACCAGTACAAGATCCTCCCTTTCAGACTGTCCCTGTCTCCGCCCTTCCCATTACGGGAAGTGGGCATTCGCATCCTCAACTCACCTCGATGACTGGCTCATTCTGGCCCACTCTCGAGAGCAGTTGTGCATCTCTTTTCTTGGTATGGAGCTGGACTTGGTCACTATGGGGGCGCGCCTCTCCAACGAGCGCGCACAGTCACTGCTGTGTTGCCTGAACAAGTTCAGCGCCAAGACAGTGGTCCCACTGAAACTCTTTTAGAGGCTCCTAGGGCATATGGCATCTACGGCTGCAGTCACTCCACTCAGCCTGATGCATATGAGACCACTGCAGCAATGGCTATGTGACTGAGTCCCGAGGTGGGCATGACGCTGCGGCACACACTCAACTTACCCGCCGTCTCCTTCTCTGAAGTCAGCGGCGACTCAGGTCGCTTCGCGCCACCTACATTCCGGGAGAGCTCAACCGTGCGGCTAATACACTCCCACGGCAGCTGTCAGGCCCAGGAGAGTGGCGACTCCACCCCAGGCGGTCCAGCTGATCTGCAGTTAATTCGGGGAGGCACAGGTGGACCTTTTTGCCTCCCATGAGTCCTTCCACTGCCTGCTGTTTTATTCCCTGTTCGAGGCACCCCTCGGGATGGATGCGTTGGCACACAGTTGACCCCAGGGCCTACGCAAATGCATGTTTCCCACAGTGGACCTCCTTGCACAGACCCAGACAAGGAGCAGGTCTTGCTGGTTGTGCCATTCTGGCCCACCCGGACGTGGTTCTCGGACCTGACGCTCCTTGCGACAACCCCTCTCTGGAAGATTCCCCTGAGGAAGAATCTTCTTTCTTAGGGACGGAGCACTATCTGGCACCCGCGCCCCAATCTTCGGAACCTCCATGTGTGATTTGTGGACGGGACGCGGAGACCCTGGGTGACCTGCCCCCGGGTGTGGTGGATACTATCACTCAGGTGAGGGCTCCTTCCACCAGGTGTGTGTACGCCTTGAAGTGGATCCTCTTTACTGACTGATGTTCTTCCCGTGGAGAAGACCCCTACAATTGCCCGATCAGCTCAGTGCTTTCCTTGCTGCAGGAAGGGCTGAAACGGAGGTTGTCCCCTTCCGCCCTGAGGGTGTCTGTGGCTGCTATATCGGCCCATCACCTAGCAGTATAAGGTAAGTATTTAGGAAAGCATGAGCTGGTCATAAGGTTCCTGCAGGGCACCCGGAGGCTGAACCACCCCGAGGCCACCCCTCTCTCCCTTTTGGGATCTTTCCGTAGTCCTCCTGGGGCTACGGGGAGCCCCTGTTGAGCCACTGAGTCAGTCGAGCTGAAGAGTCTGTCTCGCAAGACAGCGCTTCTGACCACGCTCGCCTCTATCAAGAGGGTGGGGGCCCTGCAGGTGTTGTCAGTCGGTGATTCGTGCCTAGAGTTCGAGCCTGTCTACTCTCACGTTCTCTTGAGACCCAGGCCTGGCTACTTGCCCATGCCTTCCAAGGAAGTGAGGGCTCACTCGACTAGGAGTGTTGCCTCCTCCTGGGCGTTGGCGCATGGTGCCTCTTTAGCCGACATTTGCAGAGCTGCGGGCTGGGTGACGCCAAACACCTTTGCGAGGTTCTACAACTTCAGGGTAGAGCCTGTATCCTCCCGTGTGTTGGGACCCACTGGCTAGTGGGCAGGAGGACAGGCTTGGTGTCTTCGCTTGCATTTCGCCTCCCGCCCCCAGGGAGGGAGCTAGGCAGTTGTATTTCTTCGCAGTGGTTTTCCAGCAGGTGAACCCTACGTTGTGATTCCTCCAGCACCCGCCGGCAGGCAGGCTCAGCAGAGCAGCCTCACGCCAGGCCCAGCACTGTGTATGCCTCAGTCAGCACTTGTACTTTGCATGGTGCCCCATGTGTAGTGATTCCCCCTTGGTGATCCCACGTGTATTCTACATGGTATGGTTTCCCTATCGGTGAACCTGTGTCTTTCCCTTGGCACCGTACGGCTGCCAGTTTCTGTGGGCAGAGTCCCTTCCAGAACCCGCTCCGGCGGCGTCCGCCCTTCCAGAGCCTGCCCTGTTCTTCCGGTGCCCGTTCGGCCTCCAGTGCCCTATATGCCCTCCAGCTGCTCCTACCGCCTCTCCAGTGTCTGCCCAGACGGAGGCGTTCATCGCCCCAGAGTCTGCCCAGGCGGCGTCTTGCTCTCAAGTGTCTGTCCCGGCAGGGTTTCAGGGCTCGCTCCAGGGCTCGTTCCGGCTGGCATGCCGGGTCTCCCTCCGGCCGGCGTGCCGGGCTTAAAGCCGAGAGTGGGAGGTCCACCTTCTTAGTCGGCTGATTCTCCTGGTGGTCGGTCCAGGTCCTGGCTGATCACGTCCGTGTGGACTCCCAGTCTGGCTCGTCTCCCTAACTACTCTCTTGTTCTGCCACCCAAATTGTGTTCCCTATTTTGCCTTTGTTTAATGGTTCTGTTTTGTTCCTGTCCGGCCTTATGTTGTCTCCATGCCCTAGTGGCTTTTAGTTTTGCCTGTCTGTCTTGTCTCGTTGAACCCCCTCTTCCTCGTCAGTCAGTGGACCTTTGGTACACCCAGGGTGCGTCTCTTGGGGAGGTTTTTTTTTCAGGATCCTGGCTCTGTGTTTGTTACGTGTCAGAGCGCGGGGGTCTCCACTCAATCTGTCTTAGTTCAGTTTTGTTTTGAGGCGGAGTCTGGACTCGCGCTCTTAATATTAGTCTTACACTGTGCTGCAGGTCTGCTATCTTGAGAAGACCAAAAAGAAAATGTCCTCTGTAGTTTACCATGAGCTCTTTCTGAGCTCTTGTCCTGCTGGGTGCCCAGAGGGACAGGTTGGGTAATGGACTCTCACCAATAAAGGCATTCTCCTAACATTTTCAGAACATTCTCCTCAGAACATTTCACACATACACTCCTCATTCTACATACTAAATGGCTGCATCACTGCTTGGTCTCTTTCAGATGTAAGGATTATTCTGCAATAATAATAATTTATTTTTTTTAACATATGCTTACTATAGTTTTCTGTCTGCTGGAGACAATGTGAGCATTTGTAACACTTTCAGACAGTAGTAGAGAATAGAAATTATATGACTAAATTAAAGGATTGAATCTAAAACACAGTATCTAGTACAGTATTTAATTGTTTAAGACACCTGTTCAAGTCAACTGTTTAAGTCAACTGTTCCTGACTTAACCCATTTCAAATAATTTGTTAATTAAGTTGTTAATTAATTAATTAAATCACTCACTTGCTGTTGACATTTGCACTAAGGACATATAAAGCACAACTGTTAGTTCTGGTTTTTATTGTGTTTTGCAGTGCTGATACTTATGCATACAAGAGTATGTACATAAGGTAATTTCTGGCATCTCTGTCATTTATATTTCACCCATTCCAAAACCTTCTGTACACAGAGTCTTAATGTATTACCCAAGAAAAATACTGTTACGGTGGAGGCTCCAGCCTCCTCTCCAACGCGTATGCAGCGAGAACCGTCTCCAGAGTACTGAACATCCCGAACTGAACTACATTTCCCATGAGCACCCACTGTATTAAACCCGGAAGAAGCGCCTGCACATCATTACTCACTATGCATATAAACCGAACTGTCTCAGGAACTCATTGCGAAGTCTTGTTTGCCCCGGTGACAATTCTGAGCGTTTATTCATTGTGATTTATTGGCCTGTTGTGTTTTGACCCTGTCTGCTTTCTGGTTTTGTGATTATTGCTGCCTGCCCTTTGGATTTAGTCTGTTTACCGGTTCTGTGAATGATCTCCGCCTGCCTCGACCTATTGCTTGTTTTTGACTTTGATTATATGCTGCCTGCCCCTGACTACTGCCTGCTTAACGTTTCTGAGTTTGTCTTTGCCCCTTTCATATTAAAATAGTTGCATATGGATCCGACTGCTTCTGACCCATTATTACAAATACATATACTACATATGAGTACTTGATACTGACAATAATTACAGTGCTGCAATCCCCACTCACTAAAGACCAACTCCAATGTCTGCCAAAATAAAGTATTTAAAGGTGTTAAAGACATGTTCTGCTTTCTTATAAAGTAGACAATAGTGAAAATTTTAGAGAAGATACATGCATTCATTTAATAGATTAATAAGGTAACAGCTAAGTGAAGCAATCAGTCAGTAAGTGCTGCAGAAAACAGCTGCACCTGGTGGAACATAAAGACCCAATGACTCATCAGATCACATGCACCTACACAGCACAAAAATGCTGTGAAATGTACAGATACCCTAAATCTATGTACTGTTTATATTATAAAAAAGGATATACATTTTAGTGCAAAAAGAGAATGCAAGTTATGGGGCACACTAATGCAAGCGAAAGTTGTTTAGACAACATTGTAATCCTTAACAATCACACACATTTAAGCATCTATTTTATAGCGTTTACTATACAGTTTAATATATATGCAATGAGTTGTGGGTAATATTAGACTCTTAGAGTGTTCATTAATCTCAAAGTATCACCGGTAATAGTACACTGAACAGGTACTTTAAGAATGCCGATTTCAACATTCTATGATTTGGGATTTAATAACTCTAATTTCGAATACTATTTAGGATGGATAATATGTGAATTGGGATGCAGGAATAATCTTGTTGTGCTGTTCACTAGTCACTAGTATTACCTGTTGTTACTCCTTTACTAAACTTTAGATGTTATCAATAAATATTCGCAGATTTAAGAAAACTCAAAATTCATTAGCAAATAGTTTATTTTTGTAATTATATAACACTTTCTCACGCTAAGAGATAAGCAGCTGAATTAGTGTGGCAAATATCTACAATATTCAAAAAAATAATGACAACATATGAAAACTGTTCTGTTTGTATTTAAATCCTAAGTTTGATACATTTTGGCTTTAATATTTTCATTGAGTGGTAACAGTTTTATAAAAGCAGTAAGATACTGCTGTATCATGATTAAGTAAACCATTTCGTACCTTATTGCTTACATTTAACTTTACGTGTGGAAACTGTTGTGAATCTAACTGTTGTATAATGTAGCATTGCAAAATAATGAGCAAAGTTACTTTGGTGAAGTCAGATTCTAAAGAGTGGAATTTCTTCAGATGTCTATTGTCTATGTTTGTCTATTCTTGTCAGGATCCTGGCTTCCTGTATAAGTCTTAGAGATCGCGTTTTGCCAGGATCCTGACACAGTCTATGTTATATGTCAGAGGGGTTTAGACTCCGACCCGTCTTGTCTTAGTTCGGTTCTGGTTAGAGTCGGAGTCTAGACTCGCGCTCTGGGTGTGCGTTGTGTGGGTGTGGAAGCGCATGGCTTGGCTGTGTTTACATCTGCCATGTGCTCTCCGGTCTTGCGTCATCACCCCGCCTCTCTGTTTCCTCGTTTTCCTGTTAAGTTAATATCACGCACCTGTTTGTCATTGTTCCCCGTTTGTATTTATTGCCCTCGTGTCTGCTCTCTTGTGCTGGTTCATTTGTCCTCCTGACCGATTTTCTTCTCGACTTGTCTTTTGACTTCTCTCTAGCTCGTGTTTTTCTGACCTGTTGTTAGTTTCTTTGAAGTTTTGTTATCATCGTTTATATTTATTTATTCGTGTGATCGTTTATCTTTTGGGTCCGGGGGTCTGTTCTTCGTACCTCGCTTACTACATCCAAGATCAAATGACATATCCAAGATCAAATCATCGCGCTAACTATGAGCTCGCTATTCCGGTTCTCCGAACGCACCTGTTGATGATTAGTATAGCTGGATGAAGTCATCTGAGATCACTGGGTGGCTTAAAAGGGGCTACGTATCGATAGTAGAAATATTGATCGGCAACTCTTTGATTGGTCGGCGAACATGTCGAAGGAGCGCGCTCAGTATTTTTCTGCAGCAGAG
>JAZGTJ010007445.1:0-22834 GCA_036877575.1 Botia almorhae
CAGAGAAACAAATATAGGTCATTTAGATGTATTCATGCACAGTCAAAACAAGGCCACAGAGAATGAGAGCAAGAGACTGACTTATTCAGACAAGTGGCTGAGGAGTGATATAGATATAATGGTCTGTTTACACCTCCTGCTAGTTATATTCCTCCCTCTTCAATGGTCCAAGCCACAATCTTTTATCTTTAACTCCATTTCATTTGTATGCTGGCATTACCTGATGGAGCAGACCATTTCAAAAGCCTTTTATACCAGATATCAGAGTTATAGCCACGGCACAGACACATAAAGCCTTGAGGTTTCATTTTGTAATGGAGACATGACTGTCATTCAGAAGGGCTTCTCATGGCTGTTTCATTATACCATATGTGAGATATTTGTTAACAGTGTATGCAAATGAATAGCACTGGTGTCGATATACACCAGGGGTCACCAATGGGTACACCAATGAGCTACTTCATGGGTACTGAGTCATATGAAGGGCTACCAGTTTGATACACTCTTCTGAAATAACACATTTGCTCAGTTTGCCTTTAGTTATACATTATTAATAATGATTAATGATACTCATCTATGTGAAGACACTGATCACGTTAATGATTTCTCACAATAATTATCAACAATGACAACAAGGTGATAAACAGATATCGATATTCAGCACTTTTTTTTATTAATCTCAGTAAATATTACATTTTCAGATGATCACTTACCTATCACTTACTACATTTCAAAGGAAAAATGTCCCTTTTTCACTAGCCACTGACAAACCCTCTTAACTAATCATGAACTATGTTGCACCATGTTTCAAAAAGTTATCAATTATGTAATGTTAAAGAAAAATCAACTTACATATTTTTAAAAAAATCTTGTCACATTTTGAACTACTGACCAAATCTGTGGCATTTTTAACAAAATTACAACTGTTACATGTCATGAACACACTTTGAAATTGAACCCAATTCTTGGCACTGCCATGTTGCCACTGACAACATCTGGTATCTGTTTCTTTGTTAGTGGGAAGACTGGCATTGCTTGCTGTTCACCAGTGTGTTGTAATCTGGTGTGTAACTTGACACTGCAACTGTGAGTGAGTCTTTCAGATGTGCATCAGTGAGGCGTGTTCTGTGTTTGTTCTTGATAAAGTTTATGTCAGAAATGCTGGCCTTGTGAAAAAGACTGTTGCTTACCCGAAGCTGCCTTTAGCTCACGGGCTTTTTCTGCCCGGTAGTTAGCATGGTAACTTTTGTGACACGTAGTGAAGTGTCTCTCCACATTGTGCCACTTTGCCGTCGCCACAGTCGCCCCGCAAATGAGACACACGCAGGTTTCTTTCACAGTCGTAAAAAATAACTGAGGGTAAGAAACTGCATTCAGCGCCCATCTTCGCTGCGCTCGGTGCCTTACTCTCCACGAGCACTGACGTTTTGTCACGCGCACAATACTGACCTTTGAACTAGAGTAGGTCAGAGTTCACCTGAACTTATCTAAACTTCATGTATAATAAACATATTTTTAAGATATTGTCATTTTTAAATCTATATAACCTCTATAACCTTGAAAATTATTTTCTTAAATGTTTCACTTTGGGGAGATTCCAGTCTGCCTGTCTTTGCACTCTTGTTGTTAGTAATGGATGTCGGAGCTACTTGAGCAGTCGCCCAATCAGCCTTTATTCCTGTCTCTGTTAAATGCTGCCATTACTGTTATCTTACTGGCTGGGCTGTGAATTGTGCAATTATAAATCCTGCACGTGAACACGCGTGTATAAATATATTCCTGCTTATCATTTCCACCTACTTTACTATCTAGGTTTTGAAGTCTCCTCTGAGCAGAGGAGAATGTCTCCCTCGTGGAGGGTTCGAGAAAATAGGCCGAGACGGATGTGACAGACCTGGGGGCGCTGCAGGACTTTGGAGTTAATGTTTTTATTTTCGGCTCACTGCGGCTCCAACCCAGCGCAGCGCTAACGTGGGTAACGCAGCCTTGGGGTAGAGACTCCAGAGGGAGAAGGGAAGTCAAGCTACCCTAGCCGTGAAGTTAGCCAGATAAGACGCCTCATTTTTCTCCGTGATTTATGACTTTTTGTTTCCTGGGAATGGAATGATGAATTTGTTTTTCACTATTTATAATGCTCAACTATGAGAGAGAGAGAGAGAGAAAGAGAGAGAGAGAGCATACCTGCTTGTCCCCCCGCTTATTGCTCAAACAAGTGGGTGATCGCCCGTGTTACTCTCGCAACGTTTTTTTTTTACTGTGACTGACATGTATTCCCTTTGCAAGTGTATGTTGTACTAGAACTTGTTAGTATTTAACACCGGCAAACTTTTGATCTTCATTCACTCAACATTGTTATATTTATGCAGCGTCTGTGGTCAGATGTTTCTGATTGTGATTCTGAAGGTCAGTTTGAAAGCATTAACCTTGCTATGGGTTGCGTCAGATTGCGTCTCTGTATGTAACGTGTTAGTCTCTCATTCACTACATGGGGCTTAACAAAGAGAGAGTGCTTTAGAGAGATAAAGGGGGATAAGAAATGAAAGCATGAAAGATGAAAATAGAAGAGGGACATTGTGATTGGTTGAAGAGCGTGGGCGGCTGCTAATGAACGTGAAGTGTTGCTCTCAGGGTCCAAATAAACAGATCCAGTTCTACACTCTTAAATTTTCACATGAATTGCACCTTCTGTCTTTCTTTCTGTGAATTTAAAGATGTGTTCTGGTCTTCTTCATTGGTTCTGTTTTAGGGTGCCGACTGCTGAGCAGGACTGTCATACGTTCTTGTTCGTAAAAGAAAATTCAGCATGAACAATTGAAGGATATTAATGGCCACAGAAGCAGTGTTAAGGTGGGGGGTGTATGCCAGAATTGTAGATTTGTGGAGTCTGCTGCGGGGAGGGTTAAATATTTTATTTCAAGCTTGTCATTTAAAAATTATTTCGACCTGTCTGTTTGGCCTTGTCTTTTAACATCAATTAAGTTAATCAGTCAAGTCAGGCGAGCTAGTGGCGTATCGGGACCTAACCTCAACTCGATATAATCGAAACTTTGAAAGGAACAAAAAAGCACAGAGAAGATGAAGCACAGAACAAGTAGGAGAGATGAAAGAGAAAAGAGGCGTTCACAAAGACGAGCTTAAAAAGCGTGACCCGTCTCATGCTTATTTTCAACATGTTTTCCCCAGAACGAATGTGCCACTTTGTGTGATTATGAGCAGTGGGACACGGCTCTCATCGCAGCCTCTCTTGATTGGAGCCTCCTGTGGCGGTAAAGCATTCTGCCTTTTGTTTAACGCCACAGTCACTGCCACCACTTGTGGGATTGATGAATATTGTTATTCAGACGGGCGTCCATCTCCAGATGGTCTCCTTTTGTAATTGAACGCTTCATGAGAGGGGGTAGAAGAAAGAGAGATGGAGGGACGGAAGTGAGACTGTTTGATGTCAGGCATACTGATACCTAAAAAAGGCCCGGTAATGATTGCTTATCGCCTGCTTTCCCGTAAGTCTGAGTAAAAAGAGAAAAAAATGGAAACGATCCCCTAGTTAGAAGGCCAAACTTGAATGATAATTTCCTACCAAGTCTCAGAGATGAGACTGATGCTGATAACTTCACATAGCCGGGGATAACAGTTGTTTGGTGGAAAGGTTTTGGCTTAATTTGCTGCCCGTGAGAATGCGCGAGATTTCGAGTGGGCATGTGGGAGGGGGCTGAAGTCTAACCTATCCCTTTATCTGATCCTCGTTCTAGCAGTGACTGGCCTCTCTCTGTCGCACCATGTTGACAAGAATAGGTACCCCGTTGGTTTTGATGGGTACCCTGTTGCCACCTTTGCTGTTTTAGATGGAATAATTCCTGCCATGCATTGACTGGTTATTACTCTCTTCTGCTCTGGGTTGCACCTGCTGATTATTGGAGAATATGGCTTCTAATCTGTGAGTCATGCATTTCAATGAGCTCCTGTCAGAAACCAAAGCTTGGCCCACACGACATCATCCGCTCGCCTGTGCCCTCTCCTTCCAGGAAGCGGGGGGATAAATTGAATTTTTCTTCTGACGTTAGAGCTTTATTCTTTAGCTTGTCAGTGTCAGGCCCTCCCATTTGATGTCTTCATATACAGAATGTTGCTAAAAACAAGCAAGAGAAAAATCTATTTTAATATAAGCTGGGGGCATTTAAATTGCAGCCTTGGTGCTAATTTTCTCATCACAGGAAGTTCTCAACCACTTTATAAAATACCAAGTTGCCTTGAATTTCCCTTCATTTAGATGCCAGGTGTTGTTAACACCAGTGTTTCTCAGTTTCTACGGCTATGTGAATAAATGAGCTGACAAGCTCATCATTTCATTGTGTGAACAGGTTGTAGAGTTGTTTGTGTTCCAGTCTGATTTCAGTCACTTTATACATCTTGATCGGTTGGATTAATATCCGATTGGCCGCGCACATTGTAAAACTAGCATGCCCATTACTAAAACACGTGTAGTGAGCTAGTGTAAATACTCCATCTGTCTTTGATTTTAAACATGCACTTTTTTAATAATGTTGTGTTGAATTTCTTTGCGTATCTTCTTCCCACTCTTCTTTTTTCTTTCTTATTCCTATCTCTCTTTCTCTCTGTTTCTTCCTTTCAGGTTTTTTACCCATCTTTGTTAATCCTGTTTGCATTTTTTTGCACATCTTCTTTTCCACATTCCTGGGAAAGAGCATGATTATGCCATTTTGTCAGAAATTTGCTCCGGTTGACAATCCTTCCATCCTGATTTTTCAATTACTGACACGTGTCCAATCCCATTTCGTCCATAAAAAAACCCAAATAACCGCACAAAGGAAATGAAGTCGCGTACGAGAGATGCGGCGTCTAAATGTGCGTTGTCTTTCATTTACGTCTCATTTGGGTGTCGTGACACGTCCCTGCCTCTTTTTATTCCACTGAACTAACAGTTCATTTCATCCATAATAACCATCATCATTGTCTTCATTTTGATTTAGACATGAGCTCGAATAGCATCAGCGAATGAATTTTGTTGATGGACTTCTACACTCGCCTTCTCTGTTTTCTCCACTCCACTCCGATTTGACAAATTCAATTCGAGGTGAAGCCCCCCTTTTGCTTCACCTTGAAAATTCACACTAGCATACATGCTAGGATTTGATTAGTGGATGCTTGGAGGCATGCGGCTTGTTGATTAGAATTGGACGAGGACTGCATTTTGATGGGAACAGACATTACATTGACGCTTGCTCTCTCTTTCTCTCTCTCTCTCTCCATTCACCGTTTCATTGTATAACCCTCGAACCTTCTGCACGATCTCTCTAGCTCATGGCCTGTCCCTGTAATCCTGCTTTTATGATTCTCTTCATAACTCTCTACTTTTCTCTCAATTTTTCACTGTTGCTCTGTCGTTTCCTCATCAACTCCATCCTCTTTCCTCCTCCTCATCTCCTTCCCTCTCTCCTTTTGTCATGATCATTCGTTTCTCTCCCCTCTCCTCCCAGTGGAAAAACCCATTCCTGGCCAATGGCAGATTCTCTAATCAATGGAATCCGGGGAAAAGCCGGGGAATGAAAGAATCCATTGGCGTTTTCATATGCAGCCACACATTACTCTGCTTGCTGCTGATTATTGTGTTACTGTGGTACATTTACCTCTGTGGTGAGATGTGATTAAGCGGCTCTTAGGGGGCCTGAGCCCTCAACTCCCATTGCAATCAGCCGCAATACCTAAAAGACTGGCCGAGATTTTATCTTCCTTTCACACACCTCTCTACGACTACAAGTTAAATATGTTCAGAGAGCCTTATTCTGTCTGCGTACACCCAGGAGACCCCATGTACTGGAAATCATTACGATCCCTTTGGAGTGGCTTAAGCAAAGACAAGTTATTGAAGATAAAGTAGTAAAGGAGGGTGCGTGGAAAAGAAAAAGGCAAGTATGAAGATCTAGAAGTAGGCCATGGTGGTTCATACTGTATTGCTCTCAGGTCATATATCATAGCACGGTGGGCTCCTGGGTTCTAGCTATGACCGCTTGAGACATTACATTATACTTCACCATATCTGCACAGCTTGGTATAATCAAATGTACCTGGTTATTCCAGGCTCATGTGCTTGCAGGCAGGGTAAAAACGAGGACCAGAAATGTTCGTCCAATCATTGCTTTCAATCCAAATGCAATGATAAGATGCGCTACTTGTCTGTCAAACAATGTATTTGCATACTTCTGCACACTATTGTAGGAGGCGTGGCTTTGGTGATTGCTCTGAATGCAGGACGGGATCTTATGCTTTCAAAGCTAGGTTGCTATTGCTAGCATCTCAGAAATAGCCTACTCTACCTTTAAGTGACAATTTACATTCATGTTAGACAGTTTTGCCTTTCATGGCAAGCAAGATCTGGTTTATTAAATGGACCATATGTGTATGAGTAGCTGTTAGTTTTGGCTCAGCCTATAGCACAGGACTTTTAGCATGCTTAGAAGCATGTTGAAGTGCGGTTGACTGTTTTTCTGCAGTATGTGTCAAGAGGCATTAGATTCTGAGTGTGACTAAATGTTGCTTTGCTCCTCACTCTGGCCACCTGTAAAGTGTAGTCTGATACTCAAGCTGGCAGTTTGGTTCTGGACCAACAGGATTTTTTTCAGAAATGCTGTTTTACTTGATGAAACTGGCACGAGGACTCAATCACTCTGACACGATCGTTCTGCCTGGGAAAGTGTGGCGATATTAATTCTGCCTCAGCTCAGCTCTGAGAGCACTTCCTGTGGGTCCCATCGGGTCTCGGAGGACAACAACTCATCTCTCTTTTGTTTTTCTTCATTTTCCTTCAAACAGCATTATCTTTCTCTTCTGTCGTTCTCTCCCTCTTCTGTTCTCTCCGGTCCTCCTCAGTTTCCGGGTTGCGGTCATTTTCTGCTGTAATATAGCCTCGGAAGTGCACCCACACCTCTTGACACCGACTCTCAGAAAATTGGCTACTGATGCTCACCGCTCTTCAATACTTACACGGAGGCAATTTCCCACAGTTCTGCGAGACCGCTCTCTACCCGGCCCACCATGATCAACAGTTCATAGCTCTGAAAGTTTTCTTTTTTGCCAGAGTTGTATTAAGCATGTGATCACAGAGAAAGGCAGATGAGCTCTTCCTGTTTTTCTTCACCTGCCTGATGGTCGGTGGCCTTAACTGCCAATTTGCCTAGAGATTTTGTTTGGATGCATTCCTGTGGACTTAAATACACTGAATCACAGCTAAGAGAAATTGTGGCTTTCTGAGTGTGCATTCATTTATTTTTTTTAAAACTGCAATCCGTAGCTTTTGCACCTCTATTGCCAGCTCTGTTTGAAATATAAAATCGCAGGTTTCAATCCCTTTCTTATGTGTGTTGAAGTTCAATGAACACAAACTGACATTTCCTGGGTAATCGAACCCAACAGAGATTACAAATCATTATTATAAACTTAGTGTTGCAAATCAGTTTGAAATTGGGAGACCATTTTGAACACTAATCTGTTGTGTACTTGCTCATTAACTGTTTTTTTTTCATTTTAAAAATGACCAATTGACAGATAATTGCATTATTGTTATTACATTAGTGCATTATTGAGGTGTGAAGGTAAATGCATGTATCCAGTGTGGATAAACATTTAACAACAGAAACACATTGTAAAAGTGCCACAAGTTGTTCCTGTATAACTTGACAAAACAATGTGAGTCATAAAAGTAACAAACTGTAAGTTAACAAACTGTTTTTTTCCAAGTACAGTGGGTCTGATTTTATATCTTAAGCATATGTTTGCAGAAACATCTGTTGCAGGCTGAAGTCTGTAATTAAATGAACTCCATATCCTATATACACAATGGGTTAATCGGTTTGTTTATGCTTATTGAATCCTCTCATTATTAATCAATGCCTCGACCGACACACTTCTTCTCTCGTTACCGGAGAATTACATTTCTGCCGTGGCAATTCCCGCAGACAATAGAGGCCAAATCAATGGAGATGTAGAGCGCGATATTGTGTCTGAATGGAATTAAAATAAACATCTTTGCTCCATTAGCAATGCCTTTCACTTCTGGCTCCAGGGGGAGAGTTTAATCTGTTGGAGAAGGTGGAGTCTACTGACATTAAATGGGCTCTGACAAACACAGCGCTGATAAGCCTTATTGACTCTTACATGTTTGTGTTTTGCTATTTTATACAAAGTGGTTTGTTTGGGTAATATGAGGTAAAGTCTTTAGAGCTTGTTTCTGCTTACGTTTCTAAAGCTAATGGTGTGAACAAACAGCATGTACTGCACAGAAATGTAGCCAATGTGAGCCAGACACTTTTTGAGCAGACTGAAAATGTATAAATTTCATAAAATGTAAAAAATCAAAAGGCATCTTTGCATGAATGATACTACATATTTTTTTAAAAATAGAGTCCTTGCCTTTTTTGCTGTTACATTTAACCAGGTTGTCTCAAGGTAAAGTCATTACTCCTTATATTCACACAGGTGCCCTAGCAGAGTAACCACACTTGTGATTCATCACATTTTACACAGTCTAACAACCAGACAGCATTGAGAAGATAGTATAATAATATTTCCTTTTTGTTTCTTAACAAGCTTTTTACTTTGAAAAGTTTTGCCTTAAAGTGTGTTTGTGCTATCTATAAAATACATATATCTTACATATATATATACATATATTGCTTGTTTTGTTTGTTTAATGCAGTGAGAAAAGTGTAGCTTAGGTGACCATATACGTCTTGGGGTCAGTGTACAATTTTATTTCATGCAATGATATTATTAGGTAGAGTTTAGCATTAAATATGAAAGGCATCTAAACATCAAGACAAGATTAGAAGATGATTTATAAATAACGCTTAATATTCGCTGCGCATTTTGTCAATTTTGTCATAACACGATGTTTCTGGTTCCACAGCTGGGTGCAGAGTTTTGGCCATGAGGGACTGGGCCTCCTGCTGGAAACCCTGGAGAGGCTCCTGCTCAAAAAACAGTAGGAAAAACCTGTCACCCTCATTCCTTAAGCAACACGCATCTTTTACGTTTCAAACTAGTAGTCTGCTCCTCCCTCAGCCTGAGTCATGAGCTCTGTTTAACTTTCAGTAACCTACTGTGCTCACCTTTTTCCACTCACTCTTACTTTTCTTTTTTGTTTTTACAGCCAAGAAAAGGTCGATAAGAAGAGTCAGCACAAAGTGATTCAGTGCCTCAAGGCCTTTATGAACAACAAGGTAATGACATCATCAAGCAGCAGGTTCTCTTTATAGGAACCTCCCACTTGAGATTATTTTGCTGCCATTCTGACCAGTTATCAAAGGCTGGAATAACACAGTCAATGTTTTGGTTTGGAAACCGTATGTACCAACAGGTTCATAAAACAGCTTACAGGAGCCGGAGTTGTCTCCAATACAGCTCTATGAACTATTAAATGTAGCCGAGGCTCTTTCAGTTTTTGCTAAGTAAATGATTCAAAGTCAATATTAAAGGCAGCGTCTTCTTTGAGAGTTTTATTACAATTGGCACAAATTTATTTAATAAGCGAGTTTAATCGAGGCATGCATTCACCCGTCAAATCTTAATTAACGGACAACGACTTCGAAGGCTTTTTATATATAACTGAGTGCAGTTTATACACGTACTTATTTATAACAGAGGTATGTGTCTTAACTCATTTGCCAATATTGAGCGATCTGTCTCTCCACTGCGACTGCTCCCACCAGCACGCTGTTGAGAATCAGCTGCCTAATGAGCATAAACAAAACACGGCGCCTTTGTCAATGGCGGTTTACCAGAAATTTGCTAGACAATTGGAGGCTCAAACTCAAACGAACTAAGTTGCCAAACAGTGGCGAGCTAGTATTTGTTCCTACTTGACTGCTTTATCTAACCGAATCATGCGAGCGCTACTCACTCTGTTCGTATATACTTAACACTATTCACTTTCATTGGCTGTTGTTGCATCACTGCATAAAGTTAATCTGTGCTCCGCTTATATCACCAACGGCCACTAACACTCGTGTGGCCTCAATTCAACAGCCTTCGTAGAAAATGAGTGACTTTGTCTTCGCAAATAATCGTGATTGTCACGCCTAAAACTTTACAGTGACTGCGGCCTATGTTATCTAAAGTTGTTTAAAATGGGTTCTGCTACATTCACTCTCAATTTCCATATTTCTCATTAGTCATTGTAATGTCACTCAGTGGAGACAAGCTTATATTTAGAAGTGAATGTGATTAAATTGAGAACGCCATCTTCTAACGCCTTCAGCATCTAATTAAATGGATTTCATGTGACATAGAACACAGGCAAAGTGTAAAAAAAGTTTTAAAAGTAGCGTACATACTTGTGGTGAATATATTTTCACGAATTTCAGTTCACTTGTTTGAATCATTACCCTAAAGCTCAAGCTTCAAACAAGACTCATTCCAGCTGCTGTGGCCCCTTCATCAGCTGACGCATCTCATCTCCGCTCGCTCTCCACACTCCCGCTCCTCTCAGCCGGACACACCTACCTGCGGCAGCTTTCAAATGGTCAGGAACGATAAGAGCGCAGCTTTAGATGAAGGGGGCCACAGACACACAGCGCTCTGAACCCGGGAGGGGTTTTCCTCCACAAGGCCAGTGTGGAGAGGTCCGAGGGGGCTTTTGATGATCAGCACACTGCTGTTAGAGACAGGCGTCAGAAGTGGATCTCCAGTCGCTTCTCTGATGTTGTGGAGATGGCCTGGGGTCTGAGGAGTTACCACCACCATGCGAGATAAAGATCTGTACTGTTATGATCTGCCGTGTTCATCCACTGCACATGCAGCAGATGTTAGACAGGCATGTTCATCAGTTGTCAACGCGTCCTAAAGTTCATGAGTGAGTAGTTATCTGAGATGTTAAGAGTCGTTGGTCAGTTTGGTTAACAGTCTCACTCTCCATTTAGTTACCGTGTCGTTTGCTAAGGCAGACATTGATAATACTATTGCTGAACTATTTTGCTAAGTATTACCTTTGCTGTTAATGCACTGACAAAATCCACTCACATTTTTTCAGTAAATGTAAAAATCTTGTTTTATACGTGTTAAGTGTTCTTTTCATCGCATCACAAGCTGATTTCTTTATTCAGTGACTGTATTAAATTATCTTGTCATTGACTTTAATTTACGTGCCAGTTTAAAATGGAAACCAAGCAATTAAGCGCATCAGTGCATATTCCAGTTGGAAATTTGTCACGGTCATCCACTGAGAAAAGATAAATAGGTTGAGGCCATTGTTGTTTTCCCAAGGCCTGTCATCTCTGTTGGACCAAAGAAAACATGCAGAATTCTGGTTCTGTGTACGTATTTCTGGGAATTAATTTGCCAGAGTTCCCAGTTGTGTGTTCTGCTAAATCTACTACACGCACCCTCCGCCCTAAAGGTCTGGTGTAATCCCAGACACCCGACGGGCCCTGAGGGTCTTATTTACCCAGACCTCTCACTTAAGCCCCACGGCATCATGGGACATATTCTATCCATGGCACCAGCCAGGTGCCCCCCGTCCAGCTGTCAGCAACTCCAGAGAAAAGACAGAAAATGGTTGAAATATGTTTACATCCATTACGGCGCGTAAACAGTTTGATAAGGCGTTATCTCCCCTGTGCCTCTGAGGCAGGAGGGATGTTTTCATACCTAAGTTTGCATAAAAAAAGAAACTGCAGCAACATCTGTTCTGAATGACAACAAGTCTGAGATATGGCAGCCAAAGCCATTAATTGGCATGAGTTATGAAGCAATTAACACAACTCTGTGAATTTGCTGTCCTAAAGCTTTTTAGTCGGGAATTAATTCACTCAGCGTGATTCATGTCTCGAAAATTGCTAAACTTGAGTCACAAGTTATTTTTGTGCTTTTGAGTGAGCGAGATGAGCTGCTGATTGGGTTCTCCCATATTCAGTCTGGCACGTGAAGAGCTCTATTTACCTAGACTCTTAATTATTAAATTAGGTTTACATAACAGCACGATCTAAATGATCAGATTATGTCGTTTTAGATTTAGATGTCTCGTTTTCAACGGGGACAAAAAAGTTCTGGATCAATTTGACATCTAGCGTATCTTTCCCACCGTAAGATTGACAGAAAAGAGAAGGGATCATCTTTTAAGTTACATCAGAGTGTATTGAATTAATGAGAAATTCGTCCTGTGGTGTTGGCGCAGTGGTCGTCATTAACTGAACCCCCCTGTGTTCAGACATGGATATTCTCCACTCCTCACTTCTCTCTGTGGGTCAAGAGCTGTTCTTATCGTTTCAGACCCCCAAGGCTTTTCTGTCCTATGTCTGTGTTTGTCGTTCACCTTTATGCCTCCCATTTCTGTCTCTTTCTCCACCCCTCCCTCTCCTTTTCACGATAACATTAACATATCCCTGTTCGCAGTTTTGTCATTATTCCAAGGACAGAGTAACAGGCAGCTCTGTGTACAGGCCCGTGTCATGTCCTCCTGTGGTTCCGTTTGATGTGGAGGGGTCACCTCTGATTCCAAATTAAAAGTCTTTCTCATAATCGTCTACTTAAACAGAATGCGTCGGTGTCTTTTATGATGTCGCTGAATGTATCTTAACAATAATAAACCTTTTTTAGAGCATGTTTGATTATCATATGCAGAAGCCAGCAATGGCTATGCTATATAAAACTTGTCTTGTTTTTCTTAGTATTATTCGCTTTATCTGGTGTTTTTTATGTCATTATATTTTATTTAGGCTTAATTCAGGTTCAGTTCTGCCAACGCGCTGCAGGTGAAACGTAACGGTGCGTCTGTCGATCGAACGTACAGGAAACATTGAATAACGTTACATAATTATTTGTGTGTGTTTGCAGTATGGACTGGAGCGGATTCTTGGAGAGGAGAACAGTCTGGAACTTTTGGCCCGAGCCATTGACCCCTCTCAACCAGCCATGATGACAGATGTTGTCAAGCTGCTGTCTGCAATCTGCATTGTGGGAGAGGAGAACACGTAGGCTTCTCCACTTTCTTTTTTAGCAGCAGTCAAATGCAATTATTGTTTTCGTTATTTAATAAACTTCTTATTTAGGGTTTGTCGGTAAGCACTTGTACACTTGCTACTTGTCTTATGTCATGTTTCACCTGTGTGATTTTGACATCAGCACCTTTACAAAAGGGTGTCATTAAACTCGGTGGCCCCCCAAAAAAGTTCACTGACTAAATTGAGTTTCCGTTGTACAACATAAATCAACAAATGCATTGCACGTTTAAATGACGGAATACCTTGTACTAACTAGCTTCACTTCTGGAGCCTTTTGTACATTTTCATTAGCTGGTGCCGAAACAGTTGCTCACTGGATGTATAAAGTCAGAGGCTCTCAAGTGTACAACAGTGTTCTATCAGATTAACCACCAATGTTGTTCATCACATCAACTGTGTCCAAGTGCTTTCTCTGTTTTGAGCGGTTTATTTGTTGTTTCGTTTTTTAAACTTAGTTTTTGAGTTTATAAAACGTTTTAATGAAATGTATTCCCGTCCTGCATTTATTTAATGCATTACATTCATACGTTTATATAATTTATATATTTATATATACTGCTTATAGGGGCCACTGTTGAATTTTGCTATTACTGTGGCATTATTTTTCCAGCAGACTTTCATGTTGCTGATGTGCAACTGATGTGTGTTAACATCAGTGTGTTTTGTTACTGTATAGAGCAGTACTGAAACTGCATTTGGGTACACCAGACGTCTTACTAATATACTGTAAACAAACAAAATATGTCTAAATGACTGATTACTTTAACTTTCCTTCTGCAAACAGAATTTACACAATAACCACATGGACGTTCATACTGAGGAAATTTCTTCTGTTTCTCTGTATTTTTAGTTTGTTTTCTGCGCATTGAGGTTATATCAAATCTGCGCACAGCACGTACAATATATAGATATATATAGATGTATAATGGATTAATCAGGGCTGCTTGATCAAAGCACACTGCGTTTAAATATCACGTTCAAGTAAACGCTGAAGAGAAGTGATTGTGTTTAATGAAAAGTATGTTAGGAGCAGTAAGTGCACTCAGTGCTTCCTCTGTAGCAGAGAGAAGCGCAATCCCAGCATTACGCTTAGCAAAAAGCGACCAAAACCACGACCACACTTTTACTGGGGGCAACAAAAGATGCCACAGAGCCCTGTATGAAGAGAGAAGAGATTGGAAATGATAGCAGAAGATGAAGGTCTTGCGTTTACATTCGTCATTTGTGCTCCAAGCCATTTTATTCCTTTGTTTCCTTCTTATATTCCATAAGACTGGAGAAAGTCCTTGAAGCCATCACCACGGCAACAGAGGCAAGAGGGGTTGCCCGCTTTAGTCCTATCGTCCAAGGCCTCAGCGATCGCTCTGTTCAGTTACAGGTAAGTGCTCACCGCTCATGCTATCCGCCCCCCGTTCACCCCTTTTCTGCTGACACATCTCCACCACTGCCCTCATGTCCTCACACGGTAAAACACACCATCATCTACATAAATAAGCACTGAGCATTATCTCTGCCATTACTGCAAAAGCACAAGAGACAGATAAGCCTAGAATGTAATATTTTGAAAGATGTCAAACGTTAGATTTTTTTTTTATCCACAAGCCCTGGTTAATTACTAGCCCTGGTACACTGTATGTTTTATTCTGTGAATTTGTTGTTTTTCAGTTAAAACGTTCAAACTAAATTAAAAGATAATAAGATCAATTTTCATGAGATAAAAAATTGTCTTTCTTATTTTCTTTATCATAGTTTAATTGTTTATGCCTAAAAAAAAAATTATGTCAGCCGAACAAGGCAAATTACATTTATATTCGTCTTTATATCAGTTAAACTAATTGATTGTTTATAAAAGATGTTTGGATAGTTCTACTGGAAATCAAGAGAAAGATACTGATTAACGATAGGTTCTTTTCCAGGGTTTGCACAAGTATCACATATTAAAATCTGTTGTGTGTTAATTAACACTTCAGTTTAACACTGCTCATTTTCCCTGTGCTTGTTGCAGTATGTTAAAAACGTGTGTGTGTGTGTGTGTGTGTGTGTGTGCGCACATTGCTCAGGTGTGGAAATAAACTGGAATTTCCCTTTATATAGAATCTGTTTTGAAAGTTTTCCCTCAGAGATTTGAAGGCCGGCTGGGCTAAGATGAAACGCCAGCAATTTGCTTGATAGTGACTTCAGTATAATGAGGAAGTCACAGGCGAATCACCTCTAAAACACAATTTACACTTTAAAACCCCTTGTGTCCGTGTATGGAGGCCACACATCCTTTAGAAAACAAATCCTTTAATACAGCAACACATCTCCAGACCTTATGTAAATACAGATACTTAATGCTTCTTTAAGCTGTATAGCACTTCTTCAGCGAGGAAGCTTATTCATAAATTAAACAGTACAAAAGTAACTTAATTTGCTGTCCGTTTCTGACAGATCAACATGACCTTTTGTTCAGGCAGCGTGCTCGGAGGCTCAGGACACTTGTAAAGCACAGAGATTAATGCTGCCAGCTACAGCTCTTCATTTGCATTGTAAAACACAAGCTGGCATTAGTCAAACATCCCTGATGAGATTTAACATAATCATTCCTATAAATAATTAATAATTTGATTAGGAGTATTTAGCCCTGTGGCCAAAACGCACCGTGACTCATGGTTTTGTAAGCCACATGCTTTTTGATGGGTTTTTCCCCTGACAGTGGATCTACATTTTTGAAAATCTATAGTGCAACTGTATTTGATATTTTTTATGAAGTGGCAGTTGATTTAAATGGTTAATACTGCACTTGTTAAGGACCGATTCAGAGGACTTAAATCTTAACTGATCTACAGATGTCACGTTAATGATGTCGCGATAGTCTTTACATTGCCAAGAAAGACAAACAGGGTGGGTCATTGTACATTTGAATTAACTTAATATTCTTCTTATTATATTGGCAAATAATTTTGTTTTAATTTAATAATTTAAGTTTTGTAAGGATATCTAGATGCTTTTACTGAGAAATGAGAAAATAAAAAACAAGAAAACATACCAAGAAAGGTTTTTTACAGAGAGCAGATTAAGACTGCTATCAGTGGGGCCATGCAGATCTCTGATGTTTCAGTGTTCCAGATTTTTGGTGCGTGTTAAATAAAAGCTGCTTATCTGTGAGCTAAAGCTGTTAGTTTAGTCAAATTCTGTCCCTCTCTGCACACTGCTGTTGCTGTGGGCTGATACACACGTGTGCGTGTCCATGTCTGCTAATTCGCCAAACCTTCCTTGCGCTTGTCCGCTGCAGCACGCTGGCCCTGGTGGTCATACAGAATTGTGTGTAATTGTTTGGCTGCAATAACTGCGTAGCTTCATCGTTGAGGCTGATCAAAGCAGCATTGTTTTAGTGTAATTGGTAGCAAAGGGAGGTGAGACGCAGGCCCTGGGTTTTCACTACCGGCTCTGCCATATACACATTTACAGCATTGA
This sequence comes from Botia almorhae, assembly GCA_036877575.1. Lineage (NCBI taxonomy): Eukaryota > Metazoa > Chordata > Actinopteri > Cypriniformes > Botiidae > Botia > Botia almorhae. Next base: position 16,467 of record JAZGTJ010007445.1, read on the forward strand.
GAGGTTTAACTTTATATAGCCACTATAAACTATTCTTGACAAGCCACTAATTCAGCAAATAATCATAAAATCATTTATTCTTTCTCCATAATAGCTGTTTGTTAATTGTAAATTATCGTTTTCCGAAGAGGGTTGAATATTGTGGTGTGGTCGACTGCATCACTTATTACATTTAGCACGCAGTAAACACATTTCCTGGTTAATTCAGGAGCTTTTTTTTGTGTTAAATAGTTAATATAATCTGATTTCCTCTTTTATCGTTTGGCTTGCTCTAAACAATTTACATGTCACAGAGGACACGCCCTCATTTTAGCCCTGTGTGCTGGTTCTTTCTATTCCTGAGTAAGAAGTACGAATGAGTGCAAAAAAATAAAAATTCTCCAGGACAGGCTGGTTAATATCCGTGAAGGCCGACTGGTGCGTTTGAAGGCCTCCAGCAATGTTTTATTGATTGACTGGTTATTGTTCCTCTTTGCTAATAGTCAGCTGTGATCCCTTTTAACCGCATGAATCATTTATCAAAGAGTGTTATCACTGGGACCAGTTTAGGTTTTTCCTTTAGGGTCTCTCTTACACACCACTCTCTTTTTTTTCACACTACTGTTTTTCGGAATGTATTAAGGGCCAGTTCCTTAAATAGAAGCTCTTAGAGACACAAAAACACACAGTCACACACACACACTGAATAAGGAGCAACATGTTGTGCAGAAAGAGCTGGTTACAGAAAACGCTTGGGGTTGACTGTAGTTTGTACTGTAGAGGGTTTTGTTTTTAAAGAAATCAAAAGAGAGTTTGAGGATAATGCTGAAACTTACATTTTAAATAGAAATAAATTGCCTCTGTTTGCTTATCCATTTGAACACATGGCTAGTAAATGATTCAGTGTTTTTTATCACATTTGGTGTAGATATAATTGATATCTACAGGATATATCTTTTGTCCCGTGCTGCGTCTATGCAAACAGAGAGCGAGTAATTCTCATTGGAATTGGAATAGAAATTGGATTCCCTTTCTCTCATCATACTGTCCTCACACCCCTCACGTCGTACAGCAGACGTGTGACATTGGCAGATTAAGGAGAGAGTTCAGTAAAGCTATTAACAGCAGACATGTTTGTCTTTTCCTGCATGGAGTCTGTCATTATGTGTGTCTCGCAGACTCGACTCTGTTGAGATTCTTCCCACAGTTCAACCTCAGCGGTACACAAATAACTCTGAAATCAAAGAGATCTGTCTGGAAAAGGCTCATTCTGCCAATGTAGCTCTTTTAAAGGAGATAAAAGCAACAATTTCTTCTTTCGGGTATAGTAAAAAAATGACAAATGTGCAACTCCATTCTCTATTAATAAAAATTGGGATTATTAAACTATCTATATAAATATAGTCCTAAATATAAACTACTTTGCATTTGCATCTTATTGCATTTATCTCTGTGACCTATAGCTGCTTTTTCAAAGCCCACCAGCCCTGTGTGATCACATCATGCTAGATTGAGAACCACCACTGTAAAGAATTCATAACACGTTTGGATTGTCATGTAATCATCAGTTCATCATCGTCACAATGCACACGGATGTGTTTGGGAACACACAGAGCCATAAACAATTTACTGTCTCTTCAATACAGCTCTGTCCTCTGCATGCACAAATGCCTTTTAACTTAACACTCGCTCACACACACGTGATTTAGAGGGTTTCAAAGACAGCTGATCAATAATTGATGATCTGTGTTGACTCGAGGAGATAAATTGTATTTTCAGACTGATGTGATGAGATTCTTTATATCAACTGAGAGCTCTCTGACAACCATAAACCACAGCGTGATCTTCAACAGGTCCAATCTCCAGTCCATCTCCAATCTCCCCTTCAAACAAGCTGTGCTTTGTTTAAATGGCAGTTTTTAAATGCTTTTTGAGTTATCAGTAAATATCAAGTACAAGTCATTTCAACAAGTACAAATATGCCAGGCAGTGTCTGAGATTATAAATCTGTGTGTGTGTAATAATGAAAAAGGTTGTTTAAAATGGTTCTACATCAGGTATAGCACATCACACGGCTGTCACAGCTTGAAATGTCATACCGTCTCCCCATTAGCATTCAGTAATAAACATAGCTGCATGCTGTAGGTATATGCTTGCCCTGTTATTCAAATACACCCTCACACCTACGTAAACGCACACACGCACTGTTTCTTAAGCTGAATGTTATCTTCTCCCTCTAGGTGGCCTGTATGCAGCTCATCAATGCCCTCGTAACGTCTCCCGATGAGCTGGACTTCAGGCTTCACATCCGAAATGAATTTATGCGCTGCGGCCTGCGAGAGATCCTGCCGGTAAGCGGCTCCACCGCGGCCTGTGTATTAATATTTAAATGAGTTGTCCACTTGAGTGAAATATTGTAAAATGGGCCTGCGAATAATTTATGAGGCCTGAAGGAGAGGTCACTTGGCTGAATCAATACCTGCAGCCAGGATTGGATTGGACTCTCTCTCTTCCTCTCCCCCCCTCTCTCTCTTTCACTCGCTCGCTCTTACTCTCCTCTTGGCATTCTGAATGTGGTTATGTTCTATCAACAAAGCGGCCCGAAAACTGCCTGAACAAAACAGGAGAAGTGTGTGAAATGAAAGCCAGAGAGTGTGCGAGTGAGATAGATTAATGCCTCAGCCATGTCTTATTTATTATTCAGAACAGAGGCTGCTTCCTTCCTCAGGAGCAGGACCAAAGAATAGAGTGAGATGGGAACATCTACAGAGAGAAATAAAAGCAAAATATTATTTTCTGAATGTTCTTTTTTTAAATGGTCTCTCTTCATCCTCTTCCTTTTAAAGCGCCATATTTTGTTCTTTTTTCTAAAAATCCACTTATAATCTTAGTCCAGGTTTTTTCGGCACCACAAACAGTCATTTTAGTTCTAAAAGACTTTTTTTACTTTTTCATTTTCCCCTTCCACTTGGAATTGTACGTGTTGTTTTTGCAACTGTACCTGCAAGATTTATATATGTAAATTACCTACAGTGTGCTATGATTGGCTTGCTTTTTGCATATAAATGAGCAGCAACACCCCCACAAAGTTGTTGAATATTAAATTGATGTGTAAACGTGGGCGGCCATATGCTAATGTCCTCACTGTTTTCACAAGAATGCTGTGATCATTTCTCAACAAGTTGTTTTTTTAACAAGTTGCTTAGTTTTGAGCAAGCATTGGAGTATGTCTGCATGATACACAAAAGAGCATGTTTTCCATGACATGGCCTTTTTAATTCTTTTTTTCTTCTGTGTAGAGTCTGAACATGGTGAGAAACGAGGCTCTGGACATTCAGCTGAAGGTGTTTGAGGAGCACAAGGAGGAGGACATGATTGAGTTCTCCCATCGCCTGGAGGACATCAGAAGTGAACTGGAATATCCTTCTTTTCACTGAGACACATGCCCGCATCATTTGATATTCTGTCCACACTTAAACGCTCCTCAGACAACTCCCCCTGCTCCGTGTTCTCCTCTCGTTTCTTCCTCCCACTCGTTCTTTGATCTTTAGAGGGCCCTCGAATCTCAGACAATAATATTTTGGTTATACACGGTCCAGCTCGACTGTAATAATATCCTTGCAGGAGATGCAGCAGCTGCGTCAATGTTATTTTCTTCTATTTGATTTTAGCCGTGCTAAAATTAGCTTTTATTAGCGGAGTGTTTTAGTTTTAGTCACAAGATCTTTGCTCTTTCTTTGTGTGCACCCTGTATATGCGTGAAGATTTTTTTTAACGTTTATTTTGCCAGTGGCAATGTTTAAGTGCTCCTTAACACAGCGTGTACTGAGATCGGGGATGTATTCAATGTTTTACACTCTTCTGTGAAGGACACAAACGCCGAGAGTCATTTTCTGTCCATCCTGCAACACCTGCTGCTGGTCAGAAACGATTATTTCACACGGTGAGGCCTTGTCTGTATCGACTGTTTGCCATGACAACATCACAGATAAGAGACATGGATTTACACCACCAGTCAAAAGTTTACACACATTTCTCAGTCTACGTGCCTTCCTAATGATCTGATAAGGCGTTTGATCTCAAGGCTGATACTTCGGCGCTTGTTTTGTAGACACATGTAAATTTTGCCCACAGGTTCTTTTCACAAATATTTGTTTTCTTACTTCATTTATATGGATTAGTTTGTCAGGATAGTAAAGGAAAAACCACCAACATGTGCCCTGCATAGAAATACATGGTAACAAATTTTAATTTAATTTAGTTAAAACATCCATGCGGTAGCAGCTGATGATGTTGTGCTAAGAACAGCGTGGCTACTTTGAACAATATAAGGCCATTAAATATGAAAGTGTAAGTCGATACGTTTCGATAAGTCTAGCATTTATTTTTTAGTCTCTACACTCCATTTTTTCCTTTTGTGCCATCATATGTTTGACTTTTATTCTAAAATGTGGAAATGAGTAATAATTAAGTACGAGCAGACGTGTCCAAACCTTTGACTGGATGCATGTGCGCAGGGACCTTTTCATAAATCTGTGAAAAGAACGAATGTCTTTCAAAATCAAATCAGACTTCATAAAAGTCACGCTACATTAATCTTGTATTCATGCATTTTCTCAAGTATCACACGAAGATGCTTTCACCCCCCCCCCCCTTCAAACCCAGTCTGAGGTTTTTATTCATGACTAATTAGTGGCAGTGATGCTACGGCACACATCTCCCGGTGTTAAGGTCTCGCTAATGACTCGGTATGTTGTGTGTTGGAGAACAGCTTTTCAAGCTCTTTAGCCAGTGAGCTGTATTGTGTTAGGAATAACAGCTTTGACAGAAGAGAGAGGCGCAAAAGAAACGGAAGGTGTAAAGATAGAGACCATCTGTTGAGCCTCAGCAGCCGTACCACAGGAGGCACCTGCTAAAGAAAAAACGGTTCTGTTTAGAGAGAGCAGCTGACATGAACATCAAAGACAGCTCGTGTTCAGGTGGTGAGATGGTGTCCTACATCCATCCGTGGTTTTATGTCCATACAATGGAAGTCATGGTTATTACTTCAAAATATCTTCTTTTGTGTTCCTCAGAAGCAAAAAAAGTCATACAGGTTTGGAATGACACGAGGGTGAGTAAATGATGGCAGGGTTTTCATTTTTGGGTGAACTTTCCCTTTAAAGGGAAGGCTGGCCTTCACCTCTAATGGTTTGGCTAAGCCAATCGTTTTGAAAGAGATGTAGAATCAACAGGTGATTAGTGTGCTGTTGGTATTGACATGTGGTTATAATGACTCAGGGTTAAGCAGATAGTGGACGGCTATGCTTTAGGTTGAAGGCTAATGATCATTCTAATGAACCTATATGTCTGTAATGATTTAGCTGTTTCTATACAGAGAGAAAAAACAGGTGAAAACAAATGACCTTCTATGTTCTATTTATTTAACCAATTTAAATTGGAATTCGAGAACTTCCCATAATGCATGTGATGAGTAACCACAATTCTGCACTTAATACCAAACACACATGCTGACCAAATAAACTCCATTACTCTCCTGCATCTCCTCACCCTTTTGCCTGCTGTTAAATCAGTCGATTCCCGGTAAAAGGTCCCAGTCGTCCCAGTAAGCACTTCCCATCTCCCAACATTTCTTTCTAAACTCTGTCCATACGCACTATTAATTCTACACGGAGCGTCCGCACACCCTGCTGGACTTCAGCCCTCCAACCTTTCAATGACAGTGTCAGCAAAGAGAATGAACCAGCTTTCATCTTCCTGTCATCTCACATACTCACATTAACCTTACCTATATACTCACACACTCGCTCTTCTTCTCTCTCTCTCTTTTTATATGTGGCGTGAGCTCAAAGAGTTTCCCGCTCACAGCTGGGGGTGTGTTAAACCTGGTCTTGATCAAAAAGCAGCTCCTTATCTGTGGAATACAGGATATATTATGCAGTTTTTTGAAACCAACACAGAAAGTCAGCGCCCGCTATCTTCATCCAAATACACATTAATATGCCAAGAAATATGATTGTTGAGCTCTGTCTGTATTTGTTATGGACATGAGCTTTGCTTTGGTGTTATTTTTTGGGCCAGTTATCTCCTGTGGGACGTCGGCATGTTTGTGCCACATGCTGACTCACTCTTAAGCTGTGAATTTAAGATTCCAATTTCTGTGATCACAGAAATATATTAGCTTGCTTGACATTTCAGTATGTGGTTGATTTGTGTATTCTTTGGTACAAGGCTGTCAAATCTATCAGTGATTAATGACAGTGAAATTTTAGGAATATTGATGTAGTTTGATCGATGAAGTGAAATTGAAGCATTATTATGTGCTTTTTGTGGATGTGTCTTGCAAGAACGGACAGAGTTTAGAACAGGTCAGAACTGGAAGCTTCACC
>JAZGTJ010007446.1:0-22832 GCA_036877575.1 Botia almorhae
CCCTAAGGTCCCTACCCACCCTCTATCTAACCCTAATGTCCCTACCCACCCTCTGTTTAACCCCAAGAGGACTTTTATTTCTCTAGGCTTATTTATTTTATTTTATCACATTTAATTATTTTTAATTATTTTTCAATGTAGAGAAATACGTTTTAAGCATGCCTGTGCCCGAGCCAGCCTCTTTAGGCTTTCAGTCCCCTAACTTCTAACCCTAACCTAACCCTAACCCTAACCCACGACCATATCTAACCCCAACTATTTTAACCCCAAAATTGTTAACCCCAAAATTATTAACCCCAACTATTTTAACCCCAAAATTGGTAACCCCAAAATTATTAACCCCAACTATTTTAACCCTAAAATTGCTAACCCCAAAATTATTAACCCCAACTATTTTAACCCAAAATTGTAACCCCAAACCGGGGAACCCTGCCCTTTGGCGATCTCTGGTGGGAGACTGTCTCGGGGGAGGGAAGGACAGAGCACAACCTTGTCCTGGACTCTAAGGAGTCTGGGGCTTGGAATTTCATTCCCTAACCTTAAAACTAAGTAACCCTATTTTTACTAGCCCTACCTCTAATAAGGAGAACACTGGCACAGTCTTGCTAAGTGGAATCCCCTTACTTCCTCGTTCTCCCTAAACCAAACCATGCAAGCTGGTGAGTTTGTATGGGAGGAGATGTTGTACCCCAAACTAATCCTAACCTAACCCTAGAATCCAAAAGGGTAATCTAAAATCGTAATCCAAATACACAGTCCAATAATCCAAGGAACCGGGAGACCACGAGAGGAATAATCAATATGCAAAAACCACAAAACAAACAGCAGACACCAAACAATAACCAATGCCTGAACATACAAAACCCAGGACTTAAATACACACACTAATCACGGTGACACAGGTGATGATGATTACCAGGAACAGGAAGTGAAGACAGTGACGACAACAGACAAGAACAACAACAACATTTCATAATAAGAGTCGCTTCGGAACAGTTATTAGTCATGTGGGTTTTTCTATGACGAGGCCCAAAACGAGTAACAGACAAAAAAATATTTTTCATTAAAATTTTATTTTGCCTTAGAAATTGTCATTCCATTATTTAATTCAAAGTACACATCAGTTGAGTTAAATCTTTGTTCTGCTCTTGTTCATATCCTCCCCCACCAGGTGTGAATAAACTGAACCTATCCTGAAAATGTCAAAGGGTTTTTTTCTCATCACCTTCTACAATATTGATAAAACAATTCACTAAGATGAAACATTGCAGGGTGGGACTGAACCTGGTGACATCAGCTGAAAAACATCAATTTCTTTCTCTGATATAAAGTGCATAAAACAATCAAAACATTTTCTAATCATCAGGGTCATTTTGATTTTATGTTGATTTGATAATGATAGTAATTGTTGTGCTCATCAGGGGAAATACGGATTGCTTTTTCTTTAAGCTTTGTGTTGTCCACACAGCTAAAAATATAAACACAATCTTTTGGGTTCTTTTCACAAGGGTCAGCAAGAACCCTATAACTCATACGCGGTGTCAAGCCATCCCACTCACCAACGTAAGTAGTAAATATACGGCATGTCAAAATGATTAATGGGTTTGACCTTTGAGCACCCCCCCTCCCCCCTCCCCATTCGGGTCAAATCAAATGCCCTTGAGTTGACCTTGACCTTTTTGGTTGCCCTTTCACTTATGTGACTTTTGTCCTGTATGTGCCCTTTGCCCTAAATTAAACCCTGAAGTGTTTTTTTAATGAGATAAATATGTTTGATATACGGATAAATACAGTGGATAGAGTTTGTAACAGTTGTCTCTTTCTTGACTGACAGTGGCATATGGTGAAACTTTAGCCTCTGCTAAGCGTGTGAACGTGTCAAAAGCGCGTGAACGTGTCAAAAGGGTGTTCGCATCCTCGTGGGCCTCTTAATAGTTGTGATAGGGGGGAAGCATACCCCTGAAATTCTTTAGACGCTCAGCCCCCTCAGCCTCTGATTAATAGAGGTTGGCATCGGTCCAGACCTTCGCTCGACCATCTTGTTTAAATATTGCTTGACATCTTGCCAGAGAGAATCACTCAACCACATCTTGTATCTTGTAACCGCACTCAACCACAACTGTATCTTGTAATTTGCAACAATGGCCTCCTATAATGGTAAGTGATACATCTTATAGCGTTCATATAAGTACAGTGCGATTTATAATACACGTGTATTAATACGAATAATATTAAGTGTTTATTGTAATCCTAGGATATTGTATTTGAGTAACTTTTTAAAGTATCCTTTACTTTGTATTGGTTATGTTGGACTGTTATGTATGCGTATCATTATAAGAGCTCTTTTATTTTAGTTTTAATTGATTTTATTTAAAAAACCTAACATTTTATTTTAAGTTTTAATAATGTACTTGTTTTGAATCGTTTGATGCATGCTGCTGACGTAAGGATCATACAACAGTAAGGCCTTACAGTAAAGCGGAGATGCCATATGTTTCAATGTAACCCTTTTTGTTTACATCATATAGGTTCAAATGATGCGGCGCGGAATGTCGCCGTCCACTTTGAACGTGAGTGTGAGTTTCAGTTTATGTATTTTCTGATTAATACATCAATGCTTCATTATTATCGTTATCTAAAACCTGTGTCCTTTAAATAGTGACATCAGAGGGTAGTAACAGAGTTGTTGGCGAGAACGGTAAATGCCTTTCTAATCACCGTAACAGGTTGATTTAACTCTTATGATTAATCTAATATTCAGACTGCTCTATCACCTGTAGATGTTATCAACCTGACGACGCAGACTGATGGTTCAAACGAGCCGGCTATTGATACGCATCATCGCGAACTGAACGTTCCTGTTGACGAAGTAGTTGATGGTGGGTTATCCGTTCGATCTATTAAATGTTATTAAAAAATTGTAAGCATGCAATTTAGCTTTATATGGGTTTACACAGATTGCTTCTAATCTCGTCAAAATGGGTGTCAAAAAAGTATAAGGGCAAATAAAAAAAAATGAATGTTGCATTTGACTAGGGTGATCTATTTCACAGCCCAGGCAGTCCTTCTCGAGCTTTTTCCCGATGAGGTATATAAAGGACTATAACTCATTTAATGATTTTGAATCCGACATTGGCAAAGCATCCGTCTGTGGTGTCAAACCCTGTATGAGTATCATCGCTGGCGTTAGCTATAAAGTTGCTGCCTCTGAGCTTCGCAGGGTGTGCATTTTCGTCCGATGGTATAGGATGTACACTGTTCTCGCCGGATAAATCGTGATCGTTGCGAAGAGTGGCTTTGCTGTCGTTGTCCGAATTGTGGTCTTAAGACATTATTGATGTAGGAGGTACTCGCCAGCTCTTTTTAATGGCTGTAGTAAATCGGCGGAGACGGCTCGATACACAAATCACAACGCACGCTTTTTTCAGGGTGAAACAGTTGCACTTTAACTCGAGCAAACTCGAGCATAACTAATAGCTGTCGAGCATATCGCACCACATAAACATTTTGTTTACGGCAGAAAACATAAGTCTCAAAGCGTAAACATCACACCACTTGAACAAAAACCTCATCTCGTACATCTCGTGATGTTCGGCACTCTGGATGATCGCTGAGCGTTCGTGTAGGAACCTATTGTCTTTGCAGTAGAAAATGTAATTGAAGTCATTTGGCCTCTTTTTAGAATGGTTGTTGACCACACGGTACCGACCGTACGGTGATACAGTGTTCCACTCTGCAAGTATAGAGGCTCTTTGTGACATTCTTTCAGGTCGTTCCAAACGTGACCGTAAAACAAATTCCAGTCTTTATCGCCAAAATCCAGGCTGGGATTCTCTCCCAATACAAACAGTTCTTTTCGGTCTGTAATGTAGAACGTCACAATGCGAGAATCTTTATTAAACATATATCCCGCTACTCTCTCGCAACCCAACTGAATTTCATCCGTATCAATGGTCCTGTTTTCATGAAGAAACTTTGTCAGACTGATTTTTCCGGTGCCAACCCCAACCACTCCATTTCCTCTTTGGACCATTCTCTTATCATTTTCTTCATATCAAACATATTTACCCCATTTAAAAATAAACACTCCGTTTATCCCCATACATTATCATTTTTTCAATCTCAAACCTATGTATCCCATTTAAAAAATATGACTGCTGTTAAGAGGCCCACGAGGATGTAAACACGATTTGACACACTCACACAACAGAGGCTAAAGTTTCACCATATGCCACTGTCCGTCAAGAAAGAGACAACTGTTACAAACTCTATCCACTGTATTTATCTGTATATCAAACATATTTATCCCATTAAAAAAACACTTCAGGGTTTAATCTAGGGCAGAGGGCACATACAGGACAAAGGTCACATAGGTCAGGGACAAATCAAAAGGTCAAGGTCACCCAAGGTCATTTGACCCCCCCCCCAATAGGGGGGAGGTCAAAGGTCAAACCCTTTAATTATTTTGACATAAAGTGCCGTATATTTACTACTTATTTATACATGTTTTTAAAAAAGCAAATATATGTTAATCTCACAATGAATGATTGATTTAAACATAAATCAATTTACACACCTAAATTAAAAGAATGAATCCTCATGAAAATATTTCTTGATGTTAAATAAAAATACAAGTATAAGGGATCTATGCAAAATTATTGAATAAAACATTTGTCTGTATAAAAGCATTATGATGTAAACAAACAAATAAATCCAAAGTAATAGTAAATATTCTTAGAAGAACCCCTTTACTACCTAAAACTGAGGAAAAACTGTTCAAAACTCACAGAATAAATCATGTTCAATTTGGTGATCTCTCCTGGGACTAAAGGAGCAGGTTGTTTCAACAACAGTTTTTCAATGTGTAACAATCTGAGGGAAGCTACAACACTGAAGGGAAAGCAATTTTCTTGGACAGTAGAGCAGAATCTCAATACTAAGATAAACAGAGAAAAGTGAAGAACCAAACCTCTCTACCCTGATTATACCAGACAGAGGTAAAATTCATAGGAATGGTACCCTGGTAAAAAAAAAAAACACAGCTAAATTGTGCCACCTCCACAAAAAAAAGCTGCCAAAATGCACCTTTCCATCTAAACACATACCCACAGTTCACATTAAAACATTGTTTTTTGTTTGTTTTAACACTCATAAAGAAGATGGGCTTTTACAGACTTAACTGAACTTCATTGTGGAACACACACGTACATCAGTGATCAGGCTTATCGAAGGTTGGTAGCTGGGCCAGACAGAGCTCTGGACACATACACACACAGTGCCCTAGCAACTTCCAGCAGTGTGAAATGAAACAAATGAGGGGTCAAAGGAAAGCAGATGACCTTTAGAAAGCAGAGGTCAGGGGTCAGTTCTCTTGCCTTGTCCCACCTGTTTCTCTCCTCCACCCACTTCTTGGAAACACTCTGATTTTTTGCTGTTGGTTCAATTTCCTAGATGTCCAGATGTTTAGTGCAGGAACAAATGATGAAACTTGCAATCATCACAGAGAGAGAAGAGCTTTTTACACCTAAAATCACCTGAAATTTTTGTATGATTCTAATCATAAAAATAGCTGTGTGATTTAACTGTGCTTTAACTTTACACTAATAGTAATTGTAAACAAAATAAATTAAATAACAGAAAATAACATCATTACTTAGTTGTCATGCTAGCCTGCTGACTCTTCCGGATCACCTGACTGGAGTTACGTTGGTTACGTCACACCAAGATGGCAGCGTCCACATTCGGAGATGAAGACACGGTCGAGTTGCAATCGCTGCAGGCAGAACTAGAGATCGTTTTATTAGGATTGTTTGCTTATAAACAATTAGGATTGTTTGCTATGTTTGCATTTTGTTGGAACACTTGAAATATTTATAGATTTCCCAAATTTAAATGTATGCATTTGGCAGACACTTTTATCCAATGCAAGTTACAGTGCATTCAAGGTATACATTTTTATCAGTGTGTTCCCTGGGAATCAAACTCACATGCGTTATGCTGCTAACACAATGCTCTGTCAGTTTAGCTACAGCAACACTTAATTACAGGGCTTATTTACAGATAAGTGTTATAATGTAATAATGTTCCCAGCATGCACTGGGGTATAAATGTTTAAAAAGATTACATTTTCACTGTTTGCCAGTTTTTTGTATTATTTTTATTGGGTAACATCTTTTGTGACGTCAGGACATTTACTGTTACAGTTAAAGGACATGTCCACCTCAAAATGAAAATTTTCTAATAATTTACTCAACCCCATGTCATCCAAGATGTTTGTTTCTCTTTCTTCAGTTGAAAAGAAATTAGGGTTCTTGAGAAAAACATTCCAGAATTTTTCTCCATCTAATGCAATTCAACAGGGTTCATTGTTTTAAAGGTCAAAAATAAAGTTTTAGTGCAGTTTCAAATTGCTCCCCTCAACCCTAGCTCATAAATGATCAGTCATTTTGGGGAAATAAAATATTTATAACTACAAATGTTTGCCTTGGTCTGGCTTTGTGATGTGCGTCCCCAAACCCACACATTACGTAATCGTGTTGGAAAGGTCACAATGAATGTCAGATAAGATTTTAAGATGCTTAGAAAACATGACAAGATATTAAAAGACATAAGCTGACTACAGTTATCTAGAAAAATTATGCTGTTTGGGATTTTTCCTGATAATTATTTATGATTGTCATTTTGAGGTATTTCCTTTTTTACATCAGATATAGATAATAAATCATCTGCTAATTCCAAAAACAAAACAAAACAAAAACTGTGGTGATACAGCAATTTTTATTTACATAGGCTACCATGGCATTTGCCCACTACTCCAGTGTATTTAAATAGCGTTGCCATCATGGTATCATCATGATTCACTATGATTCATGATTCATTTTTGTAAATGACACAGCATATCTTTATTACATTACGCTTTGCACAATAAAAGAAAACCTGTGCATGATGGGATATTTCTGGCACAGACATGCAGCTCATCTCAGGATGTACCCTGAGATTTAATGAATTGTGACAAGTGTCTCTTGCAGCAATGTGGCCATCTCAGGGTTTTGGCTCATGCACACCACAAAATGTGGCATTGCTGGCACCATGTTAAAAGAAGCTGCTAATGCCAATTCATCCTGTCACTAATCCCCTCAATGAAAATTGGCTTTTATTTGGGCTGGTTTCGCTCTGACAGGCGTGAATCCACCCCAGTTTACCCTCTACATGGGGTTCCCCCAAAAGCACCCACCCCATTTGAGTTTGATCTTAGGGCCGCGCCCTCGCCTCAATGAGGTGCTTCATTAGTTTTAATATGTGAAGTGTGCCAAGACCTGCCCGAGCAGTGCTTGAATATAACCCCCTCAGTGAGCTAAGTGAATCTTTTGTTGCTTTTGATATATGTGGAGTGTGTGTTAGTGGGGGGGAGTGGTCTGTGCTGGCAGTGTGTGTGTGTTCTGCGCATAACTGGATTAGATTGAATGCTGCGGATGCTGCCTGTCAATTAGACTTTATTAACTGCACTTTATTGCCTGAGATTTCATATACAATGAGCAGATTATATGAATCAACTTATAAATCAAGTTATAAAAATGGCTTACAAAATGAATATCATATGTAACCTTTTGGAGGTGATTGTTAAAACACTTTAATATTATTGCCAATGTTGGGTTAGGGTTAGTGGTTAAAATAGTACAATGGTAATACTTTGAGGTACCATGGTATATATAAACTGTTTATTTTTATACTGTCTATTTTTATTATATCAATTGTCTAAATTTGTTTCTCATAATCTTCAAACCATTTTGACTGTAAGGCTCATGCTTGAACGCTTTAAGTTTTGTTGACTAATATAAATTATGCCCATGCATGAACTGATTTACAACACATTTATATTATGAGTTAAAGTGGACAGTGAAGAAAATATACAATGTCCATCATACATAGTAACTGTCATCTAGGTGGCTACCCTAAAGAAGCAAAAATACAGTTTTGATGTTTATTTTTATTACTTTTTATTTTACTTGTTTTTTACTTTTTTATCACTGTCTAGTTCCCATCTTCCATTTGTTACTTTTTCATAGATTCACTTTTATTCGGAAATGTGAAACAGTCATAAAAAGATGTCAAAAACATTACTGGTAGTATGTATAAATGTATTAAAAATGGTATATATTTTTTATTTGTAGTAAAACAGGAGCCATCTGTTTACATCTGAGTGTCAGGAGGTCCAGTCAATGATCACTCACGTGCATCTAATCCACTTTTGATGAACTGTGTTAATAGACTCCCTGTGGTCATTATCAAAGACACTCATTTCTATTCATTTCTCAGTGCACACGACCCTTGCACACCCCTCTTTACGCGTGGGTATAAATACAACACTGTTGTGGTGTGGATCATCAGTCCATCCACTGAAGTCAAACATGCCCCGTCCAGACGGCTCTTGCGCGCAATTCATTTTGAGAGAGACCGAGAGAGCCCGTTTAGATCATCTCGCACAGGGCAGGGTAAGCTGTGACCCGTGCGCTCTCGTCCAGCTCCGGCTCTGCGGACTCACGTACCACGACGACGACCAGAGCGCCATCGCCCGAGCCCGGAGACGTCGCAGGCTGGCTGCTAATGCCCGTGAGAGGAGGAGGATGCTGGGGTTAAACGTGGCATTTGATCGCCTGAGAAGCGTCATTCCTAACGTGGAGAGCGACAGGAAGCTGTCCAAGTCTGAGACGCTTCAGATGGCGCAGATCTACATCAGCACTCTGACCGAGCTGCTGGAGGAGAGAGAATGTGTCCCGGATTTGAGTTACCCGACCCAGATCAGGGGTGTGGAAGAACAGGCGATCATGAACAGTTCAGTAGGAGAGGAGACCAAACAGGAAAAGAAAAATGCTCCCATCTGTAGGATAAATTCATATAGTGACAGTTTGGGGCGACCCATCTGCTGTGACGCCAAATCACATGCAGACTTAGAAATGAACTTACTTGGAAGGAGCAATGGAGCAAGATAACATTTCTGAGGGTTTAGTGTTTATTTGAACGATATTTTTTAACAGCGGAAATATTTTTGTACATGCTGTAGTTACCCGAGTTAAATATTAATATTTTGGAATCAATAAGACTTTGTGTTATAATGCTGCAAATAAATATAATGCTGCAAATAAATATTTTGATAACAAAACTGCTTCTTTTTCCTTTTAAATTAACATTACATAGTTTAAAACGTTTACTGGAAAATCGACATTGTCAGAGTTCTGGGCAATTGCAAATCTCTCTCTCTCTATATATATATATAAATATATTTATATATATGAAAACAAACACACATGGGGACATTCCATACTTTTTTGCTCACTTGTGGGTACAGTCTAAACAGTCGGTTTACATTTAGTGATTTTGTAAATTAGACAAAGATGACAAAGAGATCGGAGTACTAAAAGTAGCAATTTTTATTTGAGTTAATTATATACAAGTAACGAAAGACATTATTTTTTAAATTGGTACAAATGTCATGTTCCTGCAGTTGGCTTTTTTGATAAGTTTTACCTCAAAGAACACAACTGAGAAAAATGCAGTATAGAATAAAACGACTGGATTCAGAAAAAGTCTATCTAGTCTTCCAACAGCCAATATTTACAAGAAAATATACAGTTCAATATCGATGAATGATGTGGCATCATTCATTTTCAGCTGTGAATTCAATCTCACTGTGCTGTCTGGAGCACACGCACGCGCACACGCGCACACACACGACTAAGGAACAGCACGAGTCTCTGCCTAGAAAACACACTCACTCTAACTGATAGGGTCTTGTGTGACGGAGGAAGGAAACCACATTAGTTTAACAATGAGATCACAACCTCCAGAAAACAACAAAATGTTTTGCAAAGATCTCAATGTTCATACGTAATGCATGAATTAGCATAAAGCTTTATATTTGCTGTTGTGTGTGCATTGAAAAACAAGAGACTATTTCATTTCAGTCTGTTCATTGAAGAACTAACAACGACAGCAAAATGTCTGACATTTAAAACCAACCAAGACTCCAAGTTTAGCACTGATAAATGCCGGCAATAAACAGTAGCAGGCTTATGAAAACTAACTCAAGATAAAAACTGTTTGGGTCAAAATCCATACCCAAATAACATATTGGCCTTATAGCTTAAGACGTCAAGTGCTAAGTTTAAACTTGTACTATAAGTTACAGAAGACTTCTAAGTAGTATTTATTTTGACACTTCAGAAAATACTTAAATGTGGGCTGAAAGTTTGTGTTCAGTTAATTTAATTACCATCCAAACTCATGGGTGTGTCCAGATAGTACATTTTTTAAAAAAAGTCTTGCATACTGTATATCTGAAGTTCAGCAGCAATGTACATTCTCACAAAACCTTGGCAGCATGTGTATAAACAATAATATTTACAAAAGTGCGTTACTATCTGGCTTTCTGAGGGTACTACCTTCACCCTCAGACAAGACTTTCTGGGTATTAAAATGCATTTTTAAGAACTCAATCACATGGTTCTGAGGTCAGAAGAGAGTATAGAATACTTTTACAATTGTGGCATTTCTACCTTTAGCTAACTTTAATGAAAAAGTGTAACCATTTGCATTTTCAAAATGTCTTTTTTTAAACTTGGAATACTGGATACTTAATATCATCTGCACAACACCACAACTGCTATAACATTAGACCTTTGACATGCTGCTTATTGGTTAAAAATACATTTCTGTGACAAAGTGAGCATACAGAGGATGTATTTGAATCAGGACGCAGGAATCTTGAGTGGTGTTTTGGATTCACCCGCTAGTTTGGCTCAGTGCCGAGCTTTTGAAATGTACAGACTCTAAAGTGGAGTAAATAAAATACAGGGGGCAACATCAGAGATACACTAATTTTATCAAATGTACTTTCAATTTCTGCCACTCAGAAAGTGAAATTACAAGGCAACAATAAGGACTTTACAAGAGAAAACAATGATGCTCTAACACTTAATGCTGTCGTCAACATTTGAAAAAACAGGTGAACATCTGACAAACGCAACACAGCTTATTAGAACAGAGGTCATTTTGGCGTGCTTTAAACTTCAGTCAGCAGTCTTTCTGAATGGATAGTGGTGGGTGTGTTTTACAGGTGTATTCGGGCTGGACAGGCATGTGCTGTAGTCTGTGCATGGAGCTCCACTAACACACTAGCAGTGTTCCAGATAATCGATAACTCTGGAGATAGACTTCTGCCCTGTGGTGCCCACGTCACACTACAGGGGAAACAAACAAACTGATCAGTAAATAAATGAAACTGGAAATTGGTTTTCATGAGCAAATGATGATTTTTAGTTTTATATATTAGTAATTGTATTAGTATGACATTAATATGCACTGGCGAAAGGGGCGAAACATTTCTGTAGCTCAACTGCTTTGTGTAAGCAGTGCAAAGGTCATGGGTTTGATTCCCAGGGAACACACATACTGATCAAATGTAAAGCTTGAATGCATTGCAGGTCACTTTGGATAAAAGCATTTGCCAAATGCATAAAATGCAAAAATTTAAAATGTAAAAAGTACTTCCAATTAATTACTTAGGTGCTGTATGTAGAATTTCAAGGCATGCTTTGTATATGTATAAAATCTACTTGAAAGTTTGTTTACTCTGTTTACTTGAAAGCTACTTGAAAAACATGTAATTCACGTAAACTTGTGTTTTGTCCCATTGCTTTTATTTAGTATTGTAATTTAACTGATGTTTATTCCTGACTGTTTACTTCAAAAAACGACCTGTGTTCACAGTCTTCATATTAAAATTAGTATTAGGAATAGTTAGACTTCATTGGTATAAAGAACATTGCCACCCTGTTCTTTATATTGGTTTCAGCCACTGAAAACTAACATCGGCGGCCCGCTAAATTTGTGCACACTTACCGTGAGGTTCATGAAATTCAGAAACTTTTTAAGCATCTCTGTCATGACTGAAAAATCCCCTTTTGGCAGGTTTTCCCTGACAGCAGTCACATTCATCTGAAAGAGAAATGGCATTAGAAACTTAGAAAACTTTTGTGACAGGCGACAGTAAACAGCAGCCTGTGAAAAAGACTGTTAAAGTCTCATCTTTGACCATCATGTTTGCCACATCCCTTGTTGCGCTCCAAAAAAAGAAGGACGTGGGAAGGTCATGAGAAGGTCAAAGAGAAGGTCATTTCCCTTCTTGCAAATGCTCTGATGCCTCTAACGTGAATCTAAGCCACAAGCAGGAGGATGTCTTCCAAAGAAATCCTACTTTTGAATCTATTTGCTTTGTTTACTTTGAAGGATGGTTTGATTTTCTTAATGCTGTTTTCCATTTTTTTAATTTAGAAAGCAAAGACAACCTTCACGTTCAAACATAAAAGCAAGTGAAATTAGAGTATAAATGTATAAAAAGCCACATTTATTGTTGAGACAGATAATGACCGTGTACATCAGTCGGATGGCAACAAAGCTTTGTGAAAGTCTATTACAGGTAATTCTATTGCACAGGAAGTAGCTCATAAGAAAATGATCTTACAAGCAGCATGCAGCATGAATTGAGGTATGAATGTGTGAAGTAGTCAGGGTTGTGTGTGTGTGTCTTACAGGGCTCCCCTGGCACAGACAGCCCAACAGCAGTGCAGTGTATGAAGCCACGATACTGTCCTCCATGTGCTTGCCAGCATGCTGAAGAGCTGAACACAAAGAAGAAAAAGAGAAGGAACTACAAAGCAGACAAAAGGTTTGTGGGTGACAATTCAGAATTTTCTTTAAAAAAGAAAATAATTCAAAATGCATGTAAGAAATGTGAAATTTTGATTAAGAAATGATTTTAAAACTACAACATTTTTAACAACGGTTAAACATTTCTGCAACCTCTGCATTTTACTATTTGAATTTTGCTAAATTCTACTTTGCTGGCTGTAAATGGATGATAAATCCTGAGCAAATCAAACTACAATTTTAGTTTTAACTAAATGCATATGGTGGCAAAGTTTGCATCAAGCACGTGAAACAGTATAAACATGATCATCACATGCTGACTTTACTGTGTATTTAGGTTGTGTACATTTATTGAGATGACCTGCTTTATTCACTCTTTCTGCATGAGATTAAATGCTTTTGTTCAAATTTTATTTGTCACATGCAAGATCATACACAGTACAACATGCAGTGAAATGCTTTGGCATGCAGTGAAATGCTTTGTTCTGTACTTTGCCTATTATACACTTTTTAAGTTTTACAAATGATGACAAAGTCTTTTAGCTTAAATATTTGAATACAAAATTCCTGAAAAATGCCTCTTTCAGCATTTAGTTTTTACTTGTTACAATGGCTGGATTGTTTCGCCACAGTGCCAGCTTCTGCTTTAAATGCCCCCCCATTGACAAAAAGACATTGTACGAAATGCATGTTTTTTTATATACATTTATATACATTATATACTATTACATCACAAAACATAAAATGTTTTTACTTACTCTATATATAAAAAAAAGTGTGAAGTGCATACATACCCTAAGAACGCATTGGGATTTGCATGAGTTTATTAAACCAAGTAGGCAACAAACCAAGGTGTGTACACATCAGTACCTTTGTTGAGATCCAGCTCTTCTTCCTCCTCTTCTTTCTTTTTCTTGTCATCTGTGCTGTTGTTTTCTGAAGCCACCCACTGGATCCCCTCATTGGTCTCCTTCCACTCTCCGCTCTGATCCAACTGGGATTTGGGCGTATCACTGATGAAGTCATCAGTCTCTGCCTCCGCCAACGTGGCTGCATGTTCTCGCTGAAGGAAAAGCTATTCACACACAAACACAGACTGATTAACACTCTTATAATCTGTATTTTGATATTTTCAGATCATATCAGTCATAAATGTGTGTACATGCATTACTGATTAGTGTTTTTTTGGTAGCAGCACAGTTCATGCTATTGTTGAGTTTTCAGTTATGCGTTGCGGTTTAGTTTCAATAAATAACATGGAGGGCTAGACAGGAAATTTAGTGTTGGTTTGACTGTATTAGTCAGACTAGTAAAATCAGATTAATTAAGGTGGTTAAAACTGCCTCTAAGGCAACTAGAATTCATGCAGACCCAGCGTCATGACATTTTTAAAAAACATGTTAAAAAGCTTACAAAATAGCCAGTTGCTCAGCACATCCAATCTATATTATCTGATGTCTTTCCATCAGGCTGTAGATATAAAGTATCTATAGAGAGGTCCAGGAGGTATGGGAGCTCATTTATACCATCTGCTGTTTGCATGTTAAGTTTGTTGTAACCATTGCAGTTTTTTAAAATTACTTTTTACCTGAATTTTTATCTTTTACTGACTCTGTTATTGTATCATTCTATTGTACTATTAAGGATATCCATGTTATCCATGTTGACAGTAAAGTGTGATCAGAAATGACTTAAAGTTAAAAGGTTCAAATGTACTGTTTCCTTAGTATAGCCCATTTAAAAGGTGAATCATGACAGAAGTGGAAACTACTTCACTGGCTTTCTTCCAAACGAAAGTGAGTGCACATATGGAAGAACCCAGTAAGTTCTGACTAGAACCTGTGAATAAGTATCTAAAATGGTGATTAAAGATATTGCGATACTTGACCATACAGTAGTTGTGTGTGTGTGTGTGTGTTTGTAATACCTTCACCAGAGCTGCAATGGCGCTGAGTGATCCTTCAGTCTGCAGCTCATCTTTATCAGAAACACAAATAGACTCCCACACTTCACTTCCCATCTGCAGCTCGACCAGACAGTGTCTGTTCCTTGCACTATACTCCACCAGATTAATGAGCAGACCGAGACCCTACAAACACACACACACACACACACACACACAATATAATAGATAACATCTTATTGGACAGGGACACTACAACAAATGCCCTCTGGACAAGTCGACACTACTATCCCATCTGTAAGCCAAACCTCATAAGCTTGATGAACTGATTTACTGAGTGTATATTACCAGTGAGTGTTTTAGTGCAGATGTGTACTTACCAGGACTCTGATATCGAACCTCTGTTCTTGAGGCAGGTACTGCGGGACCCTGAGCACACAGTTCAGAGCTGTGGTGATTAAATCCTCCTGCTCACCTGTCTTTGTGCTGCCCCATTCTGCTGACAGACAGAGAGAGCATATATAAATTTAGCATTTGTTAATAAGGGATTTTCTCTGCCTGTTGTTCTGATTCGCACCAGGGACAGCTGGTGCTTATGACTTGGTGTTCCAACATTATGCTAAAGGGTTTGGCAGCCATGCTGGTGAGCGGAACCACAGAAAGCCATTTCAAACAGCAAACAGAACCCATTTAAGAAAGACTTAAACCTATCTAATATCAATGTTCAGCTTTATAACCTTCTGCCTACCAGCCTGACTGATAATCTAAACAACATCCACCTCATTTTACGTTGAGTTACATTGGTGATGGTTTATTGTGTTTGAGGCCCTGACCATTGTCATGCGTGAGGTTGAGTAGAACTCCAATGACAGCTCGCATGCAGTCCTCCACAGCTTTTCCCACATTACTGTTGCTGCAGTAGGGCAGTGGCATTCCAGATGAGCAAACACCTCTGTTGACCTCTCGACTGTATCTCTGAATCATCTCCTCACAGTGTCTCAAAGCCCTGAAACACATGCAAACAAGAATAGTTAAACCTCTGGCTATTCAAAGACATACACGTTATAGTTTTTGTTCTGGGACCAGAAGCATACAGGCCAAAAGGAGAGTTCATACAACGCGCCCTAACAAAATGCAATGCTGCATTGTAATAAAAGATATTTTGAGAAATGTCTTTGTGGTTTTGTGTCCATACAATACAAGTCAATGGGTGTTAAATATTATAAATATTCAAAATACTTTGAGGTATAAAGAAACGTAGTGTCAGTAGACCAACATGATTACATTTTTTACAATTATGCAACTTTCCTTAATTTTCTTTCCCATGGTAACAGTGACATTTCTAATTGGTGGACATTGCTTGAGAAAAGTGTCTAACTCCAATTCCCTGTACAGAATCACAATCCTAAAGCAAAGTTAAAATTACACAAACTTTAATGACTTAAATATTGTGACAGAAATATTTTTTATCATTTAGCCTCAGAGCACATGGCTAGTCTATATTAAAAGTTTTATACTTTAAAAATCTATTTCACTTTGAAGAAAATGCACAGGCGTTTTACTTCCTAAACCCTACTGTGCGCAAAATTTGCAGTCTATTATAAAGTAAACTTGACAATATTATACTACAAATAACCGAGGAGACTTCCGTAATAATCCGTAACTTGAAATGCTTTGTTAGCACTTAAATAATGGCTGTTTAGAGTAACTTTTAGGACAGAAAAACATGTAACAGTTGCAGAGGGAAGTGTGTACATCCTAATGAATGATATTAACACCACAGCCAGTCAGCGGATTTAACGCAGGCTGTCTTGGATTTCAGCTGAGGGAATAACAAAGTTTTCCCTCTTTACTGGACGCTAAGACAAGTCTTGTGAGACAGAAAAAGAAAGACACTACAACTCCAGCACAAGTACTACAGCACAATCAGCTTAATGCAAAACAACATTAATGCACTTAGAACAATGAAGGGACATTAGTGATGGTGATGGTAATCAGTGCTAGAGATTCATGTGTTCATATAATAGAAAGAATCATAGAAAGTCATTATTAATGGATGCCTGTTGCACTGTGTAATTAAATTAAAGCTAGCTGAATGTGCTTAACCAGCTCTGTGCATGTGTGTCTGTGAGATGGCTTTGTTGACTGCTGGAGATCCACCCTGATTGTTCTGAGCAGCCGTGATTGGTTCATCATGCACTCTGGAAGTTATGACCCTGTCTGAAGAGCGAGGTCACCAGCTGAAAATTACATTAGCAGCGGAAGAGAGACCAGACTGCTCCAGACACACTACATTTACCATAATGCATAATTACAGGCGCTTCGTCCTTGATGCAAGTTCATATGAAAAGAATATAAATATTCATATTTAAAAAAATACTTCACCCAAAAACTATTTATTTGTTTTAAAGTACATTTAGTGGTGCCTGTCTGTGAAAGTGGTTGCTATGATGCTGGGTGAATACCTAGATGTAACTATACGCTTTTATTGTATGGACAAGGGCAACACGAGCATCTGCCCTTGAGCTCCACAGAAGAAAACAGTCTTACGGGTTTAAAATGATGACTGGATTTTTGATCACTGAACTATTTGTTTAAAAGCTCAGAATTTGCATGTAAATCTCTTCACTGGTTAAAGTGACTGTTGCATCTTTAAGATCAAATCTCAACACGGCCCAGGCCGTATTAGAGGGGGTTTCTGGCACAGCAGATCTGTGCTCATGGTCTTTGCTGCTGGTAGAGTTGATAATGTGTTCCTGTTGCTTTTGGGAGGTTAATGAGTCTGGAGTCTGTCTGCAGTAATGAGGAAAGCTAGCAGAGCATGCACGTTTAACCTGAACCCTGCTAGATCACAGTGTATCAGGCTTCCAGCCAAAATCTCTCCAAGAGTCAGAAAAAAACACTACAGGTCTACTGCAGTGAGACTGCTGAAAAACAATTGCAAGCACACTTACTTTGCTGAAGACACTATGAGCTGAGAATCCTTGTAGGCAATCAGGTAGGCCTGGTTTTCAGGATTGTGAACAGTTACCTGTATCAAAATGCATCAACAATATTAAGACAATAATTCACATAACTCCTCATAAAAGTAAAATAAAAACATTACAACTTAAAAGTAATTTACATTTTAAGCCTAAAAAAGTTAAAATATATACTAAAGGTTTAATTTTGTAAACCATAACAATAATAAACAAAACTTCATGGTTTTTTGCATAACACCAACACAACAGATCTTTAATGTAACACTGGAAAAAACATTGTTCAACTTTTTTCAAAATTGTTAAGAATTGTAGAACTTTATAGATTTCCTGGTGCTAGCAACACAAAGGTCATGGGTTTAATTCCTAGAATCACACAGTGCATTCAAGTTATACAGTTAATCTCTTGTAAGTTGCTTAGGATATTGCGCCTGCCAAATGTAAAAGTATAAATATAAAATAACATTTTATGTATATCAGCAGTCATCCAAAAGTGGCAAACTTACACTTTCTAGTACACGCAGACATCTCTCAGACCCCCACAATGACGCCACTAGATTCTCCTTATCCTCTCGACTTAGGTTCTCCACACACTCTTTTACTGTGGAAAACAGACACCTGTCACTTTTAGCAGCATCTTAAATTGCATGTATCTGGAACCAAAGCAAAAGTGATGGTCATTCGTAATATTCTTCACCAATCACCCAGTTCCATAAAAGCAAACACTATTATTCAAAATTAAAGCTCTAATTCTACACAAAATACTTGCTCAAAAATACCTTTATCTACAATGTGGTCCAGGCCTCCAAGAAGCCTGAGTTCTTCTTTAAACCAATCCCCTGCTCGCTTTGACGTCAACGACAACAATGTCTCCATGGCTAAATGTCCCGTCTGTGGAGAACAAGAACACCCATTAGACTAAAAGACATTGCCAAAATACACTACAGTTATGACTTCAGCACAAATGTAAAAGCAATGGTTGATGAATTTTAAACATTTTAAAAACATGAAGGGAAAAGAAATACATCCCACAAAAACATCCTTGACAAGCTAATAGGTTAATCAGTCTCTTGCACTTCAGGCAAAAGTATGCACATTCTTTTCATGACATTCATGTACAACTATCATCATTAAATGAGGAAAAATGACAAAAAACTGATTAGTAAGGTCAACAAGTTTATCCAAATGTGTTAGTAGCATATGTTTATTACTATTAAGTATTTAACATAGCATTTTAAAAGCAATTAACTTCTTGGAGAGGATTTCATATTGATGTTTAATACAAGCATTAATGTTCTTTGTTAATGTTTAATTGTTGGTCTATGCATGTTTGGTCTATGCATGCATCTTTGGCTGTTGTGTCGCATAAATTTCATGATGCAGTGGCAAGAACAAACACAGTTTAAGATTCCCTACAGTACCCCTGCATGAACATCTGCTTGTAGTCACTTCTCTGTCAGCATCTAAAAACCCCTCTGAAAGAAAGTCGTCACCTTTTACTGTCATTCAACCATGTTTGTACATGGGAAAACAAATTAGTTTTTCTCTTTTTACAGGCCATATTGAAATTTTACATAAAACTATAGACTTCAAGAGAATTTGAATGCACAACAAAACTTTGAGATGGGGCCAACTGTGGCAGCTGAATAAAATCCTTACTTGATCCCTGAAAGTGTATCCACTAGAGGGAGCAGAGAGGGAAAGTTTCTGAAAATCCTAAACCAACACAATCTCTCCCCCACACGGCCTGATAAAAATTGCATCACAAAACCAAGGCCAAGAAGAACTTGCATTAAACAAACTGGAGAAAAGACTACAGAATGAGGAGGAGCTTACTGTGATGTTCTCCAAGTCGAGATGCTTATTGTGGACAGTTTCGCAAAGCTTCCGAATCTTTTCTTTGACTTTGTTAATTTCTTTTGCTGTCAGCTGATCAGCTGTGGAATTGTCCTGTTCTAATTCCAGTAGCCGGATCATTAGGTCCAGACTGGCCCGATCCAAGTCCATGTTTAAGCGATCTCTGCTGAGAATGTACATCAACGAGGCCGTACACAGAGCTAGATTCTGAGGAAGAATATAAACAAAGATCAAATCATGAAAGACATAATGTGATGATAATGTTTGCACTACACTGTCAAAGCATTTTAAAAATTATTTAACTTGATTTTAAGGAAACTGAGGCATGAATGGTCTTACTGGGTGCTGAGGTGCATCACCGAGGGTTTTAAAGACCTGAGCCACTTTCCCACGAGCCCTCAGGTGCATTCTGAAACTGGGCATGGCACATCGTGTGGCCAAACTAATAATACTGCACACAGAGAGATTAAAATAACAGGCTGCATGTACTGCAAATTTAATCAAGTAACAGCTCAAGTTATTGAAGAATGAAAGACTGTGTATTAATGAATATTTTCTGTACCTAAGGCAGCGTGTGTTGAGGGGCTGACCACTCTTCAGACCGGTGGCAAGATATTCAAAGTCATCAGTGAACTCTTGATTCTCACCAAACTCCACCACATCATTGAAGTGCTTAACATGTTGGACAACGGTGTACAACTGCACAAAAAAAAGAGAAAGGGGTCGCTAAAAGACCTTTTGATGATTTTAAAGAGCACATGCAGGAAATATAATTATGACAAAGAGGTTTAAAACGATGATAGATATATTATTATATATTATATTAAAATACTAGATGTTAAAATAAACGTCCACTGGTGTTGCCAAAAAGGTTTTAAAGCCTATTCACACCAAACACAAATAATAAAAAAGACTATAATGCTATAAGATATAAGCCATTTACAGTACCCAGACATGCAATAAAATTGCCAGATCTTCTTTTCTAACATTCTGAATCTAACTGGCCACAATAGCCAGTTAGATAGATTTTAAATATACTGAAGAAAAGTTATTGGGATGTGAATTTGATCATGCAGCCCTAACAACAGTCAATGCAGAGGAGCAGAAAGTGAGCTACTGGCTCAGGTGGCAGAGTGACATGAGGGCTGAAACATGGGTGGGTTTAAAAGTTATTTCACTGTTTAAAGGATATGTAGGTCTATACATTGCCTGCGTATTAAGATAAAGCTTTATGCCTTCATCATTGGTTTCATGCCATTAACTTTCAAATTTAATTGGCTCCTGCCTGGGTCGTCACTATAAAGCTGCCACATATTCAAATGTGGAGCGCATACCAAATATCTCACCTCAGCAGAAAGCCTGTACCCAATATGAATGTATTAGTACTAGTTTATATATCAGAAATGATTAGCAGTTAAACATTGCAACTGCTATCGGTGTAAAACTATGATATTAAATCCTATTAAAGTCGATGAACTATTTTAATATTCAAATATTTTCTCTTGGTTAAATGTTCAGTATCATGTACAAGTAAGCCACTCATAGGTTAACTTTATGAGGACAGAGGATGCTGTAATTAAAACACTTAAAATGTTCGTGGACTAAGTATAAACTGTGCATTTTTAAAAATGGTGAGTGCCTGTGTTTCATATAGCATTCGGCCAATCAACGTACACTTACGTTACTGATACTTCTTAGACCCTACCCTGAAGTGTAAGCTAATTTAGTTTCTCTAAAAGATGTTCCTAGAACTAGAAGCGAAGCTTCTGTGGTGCAAACATGGCAAAACCGGAAACTTCTGCCAACATGTGCAAAAGCCTCTTTTGATGCATTTAGTAATGCAGAACTGACACATCTGTAATCCATGCAGAATGTTGCTACACTGTGTGAAATCCAAAGTGGATGCCAAAGGGTGCACTCACCTCTTTGTGCTCTTTCCTACACTTCAGTGCAGTGACCATGTCCTGGTAAGGCAATGTGGGGATGGTGACTGACTTGAAGACTTTGGGAGGTGGGGCTGGAGCTTTAAACACACCGTCATCCTTGTGCGAGTTTGACTCTATGCTGCCTCGCGAAGAAGCGGCCTGTGCAAAAACCAACAAGTCGTGATTAAAGTAGAATACAGCTTTAGCTGCCAAGAACCAACCCACTGCTTATGTAACACAACAGCTAAAGATAGAGCCAAAGAAATGTATACACTCCTTGTGAAAAACACCATCATTAAAAGACAGAACTATATGACCACACAGCAATGCTTCTAAATAAAATCAGCACACACCCTTTAAAAATGATTCAAAGTGCCACACTTTGAAAATGAATAATAAACCGTTCTAAAACTTCTAATATCTGTGGCTTCGTTTCTAGGGACTGTATAAACCAAGATGCTGAGTTAATGAGAATGGTCACCAAAAGTTAAATTGTAGCGTAAGTGTATCTGTCAGTGCTCATATCATTACACTGGGCATCACTGACGGCAGCAGATGCAGGCAGTCTCATTTGTGCAGGATTAATTCTGATGGGTTGGCAAATGTTAAGAGCAAAACTAGGGGTGAAAGCAAGGGTAGGAAGAGAAGTGCCCCTCCTAAAGTTTCTCTCTTAAATATATAAATAACTTTCGTCTGGAACCAACAGCAACGTTATGAATGACAAAACTCCATTTTCACAAGAATGGGCATTTTGTGCAGTCCTGCTAACAGATACACTATAATGTCTAAAGTATTTGCTCATCTGCCTTTAGACGCATATAAACCATGACATCTCACTTGAAGTGACATCCCATTGTTAATCCATAGGGTTTAATATGACATCGGCCCACCCTTTGCAGCTACAGTCCCTGACAAAAGTCTTGTCGCTTATCTATTTTGTAGAAACACCGGCTATTAACCTGACTTTTAATTAATCAATTGGTGTTAGAAATAGCTCATATGAAAAGCTAAAACCCTCCCAAATGATGTTTAATGCACTGAAATAAATTAGTTTCACTGAAAAAAGATTTATCATTTAATCAAGACAGAAAGGTCAAATTTTGGCAAGACAAAAGTTTTGTCGCCTATACAGAAATTGTACTGCAAATACAAAACTATGTCAGCAAATTAAGTAGTGGTGCTGTGAGATCTAAATTTAATATCTTGTATGACTTCCATGAGCTTGAAGGACTGCATCCATGCGGTTTGGCAAGGATTCATATAATTTATTGATGAAGTCATCAGGAATAGCAAAGAAAGCAGTCTTGCATGCCTCCCAGAGTTCATCAATATTCTTTGGTTTCGTCTTCCATGCTTCCTTATTCATCCTACCCCACACATGCTCAATGATGTTCATGTCTGGTGACTGGGCTGGCCAATCCTGGAGCATCTTGATCTTCTTCGCCTTGAGGAACTTTGATGTGG